>JAIUCT010000016.1:8268926-8293118 GCA_021307375.1 Tetraneura akinire | reverse complement strand
TTTTTTAGTTTATATTCATTATTAAATTAGGTATATAGAATTATTACCTTTGGAAGAAAATATTTAGGAGGACGCTTTTGAGTACAGTCGGAAATAGGGAGACTGAACCCCTTGCGTCCCCCCACTTTAAGCCCTGTTTATAAGTATATAATTCCTTCTCCTAGGAAAAAATTGAATATAAGCAGGTATACTATCCTGACATGGAATTATTTCTTTGTTTTTACGGTAGGTATTTTAAGAATAAGGCATATATTATTGCTTATAATTATTATTACAAATACCTATTATTTTTTAAAAAATTAATTCGGTTCAGTGTTGTAGTTACATAGTTAGTTTTTACTCCCTCCCCCAGATTTTTTTTTATATTTATTATTATTAAGTAGATAGTAAAATTTTACAAATTTAACAATATGTCTTTTTTAACCAAAAATAGTTTCCGGTAGAAAAGTGGAAGTATTTGGTACTTTTTATTAGGTACTTCTTATTAGGTATTTTTTTGAATTTCTCAAAATTGACACTATGTGATAGGGAAAACTACGAAAAATGATAAAAATACAGCTTTTTTCAAGAAAACTGAAATTTTGACGAATGAGATTTCAATATTTTATAATAATTCGCCAACTCGGGCAATATTTAATTTAGAGACTTGAACATTTTATTAGATGTTTACATAGTAGTAGAGTAATAGGTACTATATATACTTGATAAAATTTTAGTAAATTATTTGAAAAAATTTAACACGTTGAATATTTTTTAAAATTCTCGTTTTTAGCTTTATAATAATGTTTGATAAAATTTGCAGTTTTGAGTTTTAAGGTCTGAAAATTTAACTGAGGTATACTTAGATATTACTTAATATGTTACCAAAATATATTGAGTCTCAATTTTTTTTATAGGTGTTTGAAGTATAATTTTAGTAAAATCGATATTTATAGTATTTTTATGGATCCTTCTTATTATTTCTCAATATTTTACAATAATGTTAAATCAAATAGACAAAACATATTGAAAATTTTATTGAAGTTCAAACATATACTCGTATATATATATATATTGCTTAACTCAGTTCCAAATTATTATGAATATTACAATTTCAATTTTTCTTTTATAGCTGTTTAAATTATAAAAAGAAGAGCTGATATTGCTGCGGAGGGGATTAATATATTTGATATGTAGGCTAGATCCCCAGAAAAGTAAACAATCGTGATTAATGATTATATTAATAATGTATGTTATTATGGTTTACCAAATCGAAAAAAGTTCACTTTCTTTTAAACAAGTATTTTTCTATTTAATATAATTTTAATACAAAATGACCACGACTATATTATTATATTAAATTAGAAAAAATATGGTTTTTTAACAATTTTCAACATGTTTGACGAGTGAGTTAAATACGAGGTTAAATATTTATATTTTTTATATTTTCTAAATAATTAAAAATACATAATATTATATTATGTGTATTTAGGTATTGCAATATCGAACAATACACGTTAATTATTTGAAAGTATTTCTGGATGTCTGCCAGAATATAAGCGCATATACTGTTGTTTAGTAACCCGGTAGTTCTGTAATATGTAACCTAAGCTAACCACGGTGGTTATCATTCCGTGACGTAACTTATGACGATTTAACGCGATTTCTACGGAAGTATAAAATAAACTATATAGTAATAGGTTATAGCATGAGATATGCAAAGAATAATTTGCTCAATCAGTATCATTATACTAATATCATAAATTTTATATTGTACGTATAAAAAATATTTATTATAAATACGTATTACGTACTTTAATCGGTGTACTAGTGTACTTGTATATATGATTTTGACTATAATACCAAAATATTGTACATTTTTTATTGCAAAACTTTTTATTTTTAAAATTACTACCTACTATTACTACTCGTAGTTTATTAATTAATTAAACTCATACAAGTTTACCTTGATAGTTTTTTCCTGATTTTTTGTTGCAGATAATTAGAATTTAGAAATGTAAATAGGGAAAGTATATATACCGAATATTTGAAAAAAAAATAGCATAGAATGTAGTAATACATTCATTATTGATTTTTTATACATATTATTAAGTCTAATATCTAAAAATGCAATATGCTCTACTTATTATTGAATTGTTTGCTAATTAGTAATAATTATTATATTGTATACTATTTATATATATAATAGAATATATTGTTATTAACTATTTAGTATTTACACAAATTTAAATACTATTAATTTAAAAAATAATTCGTTTAACATTGCTCTCGCTCTGCGTATACATTAAATGGTCTATAGGTATACTATATAGTGATTAATGATTATTTATAAAATTATAAATAATTATTTTATTTATTTATTACATTTTTAAATCAATTTATAAATTAAGTCGCATTAACTTTTATTGTTTATAAATCCTTACACCAAAGAACATACTAATAAATCATAATATATGGACTGTATAGTTTGGACGTACTCGTATATTTAGTTTCATAATATATCAACTAAAATATTACGAGTAATAGTATTGAACTATTTCATTTAAATATTGAATAACTGTAGCTGTATAGTAACCATAATATATACGAATATATAATATAACATTTCTCATATCTATATTTATGGTTGAAAAATGAAATGTATACAATAGTAGTAGATATTACGTTTTTCTTTCATATAGGTACGCTTTACAAGTTTACAACTGAAGGTGTCTTATTATTCTTATTTTTATTGATTTATACAACAATTGTATTTTTTTTTTTTTTTTGTAACCGTTTTAAATTTACTGACAGAAAAAAAAACATTTCGCTTTCAATGTTACATTCAAATAAATCTTATGCATCGTACTTTATATTAATATACATTGGTACCTATATTATTTACTAGGGTTTAATGCATATGCGAATATATTATGTACACGTTGCCCCTTATAACACGAGTGCTATAATAAGCTTGATAATTCAATAACACAATATTATGTGTGGCAAGTAATATCACAATGTTATGTTAAAGTTTAGACAATATTGTTTATAATGTACCTATTTATATTTACACATGTGTAAAATAATAGTATACAAATACAATATGTTAAGTTAGTCATATTGCGTATATTTTTGCCGGACGTTGTTACATGTTACTCTTATTCTGTTATGTTCGAAATTAAAATTTTAATGAGTGTATTATAATATTATAAAGTATTAATAGTATTTTTATTCATGGTACATTCTCGTATACTAACACTATATTTATTATTATTGTTATTATTATTATTATTATTATAGACAAAAACACGTGATATACTTTCGTGGAAAGGATGGTTATGGAATGAATAGTGTTGTATTATAATTATTAATATTTATTTAAAAAAAAAAATGGCGACTAGATATTTTACGGGTGATTGTAAATTCCTTCCGAAACGAACAGGTAATAAAAAGGTTATAGTTAGTAAATTCCGCACAAAAAATAAACAGATTTAATGCAGTAAATAAATTCGTCCCGGTTAAAAATGCTGCTTATTTCATTGCACTCGGACGTACGTTTTAAAAACGAACGATTTCAATCGAACTAGTATGTTGCGACATGTTGATTTTATACAATGCGATTTGAACGCCCGCACGTTGAAAACAGATCGCATTTTATTTTCACAAATCACAAATTAATTTTTATTTAGTATGAATAATCGCATATGAATGCATGCAATATTTAAATAATAACATGGTATATGTTTTATCATTCAAAACATATTATTTAATTTTTTATGTGTGTGGTAATTGAGCGTACAAAATTAAACTGATCCAATTTAATCTATTTACATGTAATACGATGGATGTTTTTCCTCGTGGTGTGTATGCTTATATTTAAACACAATTTAAATTAAATTATATAATATTGTTTTTATTAATATATATATATAGATTTACAAGTACTAGTAATATAATTTTCTTTTTTTATAGTTAAATATGTTATACGATGTCTTGTACATCTTGCACTAATTATTGCAATTAATAGGTACATTATCTTGCTGACGGAAATCGTTGAGCCCTGAGTTATGTCTTATGCGCTCAGAAAAAAGTACAAAATCGCAGCTTGTCAACTGTAACCGCAACTACACTAGTCTTAAATATGTTTAATAATGATTAAATGGTATGCGTTCGTCGCCATCATTTTAAACCGTTGGTTGATCACGTTTGCATAGCGCAACCGTTGAACCGTGTGCAATGAAAACACTTGGGTTCTTATTACATGTACCATATTAAGGTGACCATACGTCCCGTTTTTTGTATCTCTTAAAAGTACTAGACTTAAAGACTTAGCAATTGTGCTAGAGTGTATATTATAGTAAATAGTGATTATATTTTTACTTATTTTTACATGTCCCTGTATTATCATGAACTCATGACACATAATTGTAGTTTATCGAGGAGATAAAATTAAAGTATAAATAAAATAAATACCATATATGCCTACGTGAGAATGTTCATACAGTTATGGGTATTGTTTGTTGTTTGTATATTATAAAATATAGGTCCATACAGATTACTCATTTTTTCCAAATAACATTTGAATTTGTCGTTTAAAATAATTTGTTATAAATCTTTTTTTTTTGTAATAATATTAACCAATACTTCTATGTTTGTTATAAGGAGTTAGGATAGTAAGGATAATAAGATTTATTAATAACATTTTGTGAACTTCCGATTAACCTTGGTCTGTTGGACATAATGTAATATATTATTACTTATTAGTATTTATTTTAAAGCCTTAGAAGTTAAAATGTACCTATATTTAAAAATGAGTTAACATAAATACAAACGTTAATGTAATTAGTGTCATAGTCATTGTTAATAATAATAATAATACATTAAATTTATTTATGTATGAATAATTAATAATAATGTTTCTGTTAGGTTATAATTATTTAGGTATATTTAAATTCAAAATTATATTTTAACAATTTAACGTAGTATAATTTTTAAATATTTATAATAATATATACTCGAATTATACGTAGGTTCTTAGAATAATTATATTAATGAAATTTATACTTATAGTTAAATTATTTATCTATTAACCTATATTTACATATTATTATATATAAATATGCACGTGACTTTTGTGATTTACTGGTTCAGTAAATTAAAGTTCAGTTTTAATTAAATTATTTTATGTTTCTCTAATAGATTTGTGTATAATTTTATTTTCAGACTGCATTTTTCACTATAGTGGTTCTTCCTGTTAGAATAGTGGCTATTTTAGTATTGCTGTCTATAGCTTGGATGTTGGCGACCATAGGTTTGATAGGTGTTAGCCAAAGCGATCTGTCAGAAAAACCATTTTCTGGTTGGAGACGGTAAGTTTTATATAATTTATCGTCAATATTATTAAATTACACCAGTTATCTTCTTTCACAGGGATTTTTTTATTTAAATATAATATTTTACCTTTTTGACATTAAAAAAAATTAATAGTCAATATAAATCAAATTTAATATTTTCATATTGCAATATTAGATCCTTATATAATAATTATATTATTTATTAATTAGTAATTATACTCATTATTATAATATAATATAGTAATTAGTAATTACTAATTAGTAACTGGATGATTTTGGGTATTAATCAAAAATTGATATGGTGTAGTAATGACTCGTCAATAATAATTGTTTATTTAAGAAAATATATTTCCCTGACCTATGATTTCCTAATTTTCATTAAACGACAAGGTTGTTAAATTTATTAGCAATAGTATGTTATTAGGTACTCACTACTCATATTATAGTTTACGCAGTACGCACATACGAATAAAATAGTTTACATTGGTTAATATTTTAATGACATAAATCAACTATCAATCACTATATTTTGTTTGAGTAAAATTGATATAATAACCAATACTTACTTAATTGCTATTAAAAATATATAGAAAATAGTTAGATGTAGAAAAAATGTTTATTTTACAAATTAATAATATATGACTCGTCAAAATTTCAAAATATACAAAATAAATGCTTAAAAATTGTTTTTGGAAAATATTGTAATTTAGTATGTCTGTAGCATTGGTTTTTGTAATGGTGAATGGTGATTGCTAATAATATTAATAATATATAAGCAAACAGTGAGCATTAAATTCTGTATTATGTATAATTCAGTACCATTAACAATGCATCTATCATCTAGTTGTGGTTAAATATTTTTTTTTTTAGTATTATTTTTGTATTATGTTCTAATGTCGAACCTATAATTATGTAAGTTATAAATGCTAAGTTATAGCATAATATTATTAATTATTATGTAATAATAAATCGATTCTAATTTTTTTTTTATATAGATATATTTTAGTTTTATTTTTATATTAAATATTTGCAAGTGTTTAAAAGTCTTAAGTATGCTTAATGCTTATATGAATTTTTCATACATTTTTTCCAATATACGTATATGTTTCAATTGTATTTGATGGTAATATTTTTTCTTTATTTATCGTATAGTGATTTTAAAAATAGCTTATATTATATCGGATACCTACATAATTGTTTGGTTAATTATAAGTTATTAATTTATTAAATACACATATTTTTATATTATGCTTCGACTGTTAAATCTTTCTTTGTAATATACACGCATAACTTAAAAAATTAAATTTATATATATATATATATATATATATTTACAATATACATATATATTAGATATTAAATAAAAATTCTGTTATAATGAAAATATAAGTTATAAAAATTATTATATTCATTAAATGTTTTGCGTAGAGGGAGAGTGCAGAACCCGTAGACCTTATTTGTGTGTGATCTTGACTTGGTCACTAGGAGTCTAGGACTTTATTATATTAAATAATTATTGTTATATTTTAAGCGTTTAATTTTCCTGCGTATTACATCTTACTATTTGAGACTATACGAGTATTTTATCGTGTTTTGAATATTAATAATTAATACTATGTTATTTCAAAGTTATAATATGTAATATACAGTGGTCGAATTAGGGTGATACGGGGGGATGCTATCTCTCCAACTTTTTTAGTAAACAAAATCCATCCCACCACTTCTTATGCCCATAAATAAGCATCTCTCCTTAAATTTTATTTAAATCACTAATATATAGATAATTATAAAAAAAAGGTTCAATGTATTTTAATAAAATGTATATTATTACTAAATATTACTTGTTAGAAAATTTATTATGATTTATTTTTGACATAGAATTGTGTGTGGACGATATCGTAACAACAGTGAAAACGACAATAAAATAAAATAATGAGGGTACAGGGTAATATAACGTAAAGTTATAGATAAGCTAAAAACGTTCGAGATATATCGCATAATCAAATAATATAAAATTAATTTTGATTTGATATGTATAATATATATTTTGTTTGTTTTTATAATAAACTTCTTTAATTATTCTTTTAAACTTTTTAAATCTTATAAAATATAAAAAACTGGAACATTTATTGGGGGGGGGGAAGAAGTTATCAATGGAACTGTAACGTATAAAATTATTAAGTTCCTTTAAATAGGTAAGCATCCCTCTACTTATTTTACCCCGCTTCGACCACTAGTAATATATATATAATATATATGTATAATTTGTTTAAAAATATTACTATTATCTATTATTGCAATACCTACTGCACGCTACAGCACATTTTATACCTACATATTATTATAATAATTATAGTTCAGTGTTTCCCAACCTTCTTGTCATAGAAACCAAAAATTAAAAAAAATTATCTTGTTAAAAAAGACAAAACAATCAGTCTTACAGATCAGTAATATACTAGTATATACTTATTAATTTAAATTAATGTAATTATTTAAATATTTCGAATATTAAAAACAAAATAATAACATGTATTAACATTAAATACAGATAATAATTTTATTAGAATACAAATTATATTTTTATCCTTGTAATATTAATGTTTACAACTATATTACTAATAAATCATCCACTAAAAATATTGTGAGTCCAAATTTTGGGAAACACTGTGACTTATAACAACGGTGGTGTGATGTCTATGTGGGGCTTTTGGTTGCATTTTTAGTTGTGTCAAACGTGCAGTGTACATGATCGTCCGGCTTATGTTCGGCGCGGTTGGCTTCCATCGGGTCCGGACCGTTGGCGAACAGGCCACGCGGCAACAAGCACCCGTGCTGGCCGTCGCGCCACACTCGTCGTTTTACGACGGGATCGCGGCCATCGTTGCGGACGGTCCCATCATCGTGGCTAAGGAAGAGAATTCGTTTATACCGGTCATCGGAAGTACGGGCACCATCCGCTATTTAACACGCTTTTTAGTCGTTACTAATATGTTGCAAATATTGAAATATCGCTCTCTTTTTCTATTAATATATTATAATGATACCATATATAAAAATATGTTATATTTTGCATGCGAATATTTTTCTGTGATTATATATATATATACGTATGTTTGTTGTATGTATACATATATAAGTATACAATATATTTTAATAATAATATATTGATATTATAAGTATTATAATTATACTTAATTATACATATATTTACAATAATATATTATTATTATAATATAAAAACTAAAAAGTCGCAGATTTATATTCTTATACATATTTTAGATTCTAAGCGAAGCGAAGAATGTATTGGTTTTACAATGGTGTGTGATTTTTTTTTTATGTCTGAAAACATTTTTACTGCCAGAAATAATGCTCTGATTTTCACGAATAGCGTATATTTTCAGTTGGAAAACTTTTGGTACTTATTATTTAGGTCTTTTTTGAATTTCTCAAAAATTACCCTAAGCGGTAGAAAAAAGGACGAAAAAACGGCATTTTTCACGAAAATTGAATTTCGACGAATACGATTTTAATATTTCACGATAACTCGGGCAATTTTGAAGTTAGAGATTTGAAAATTTTATAGGGTCTTTATTTATGTAATATAAGTGTACCTTTATGGTCCCTTTATGTGCGATTAAATTTTGCGATTAAATAATTAATAAAAAAATGTCAAAATTTTAATTAATTAATACCTACATTATCTGACTGAACTTCGCTCAGAATCGTTTTTTCGAATGCAATGGTTTATTATTGCATTTAAATAATAATTAAAATTAAACACTATGATTTGCATATCTATATCCCTGCGGTAGGAGTATCAGCTCGTCTTTCTTTTTGTGCGTTATAAAAATTATAATACTTTAGAATAATGCATATGGAAATGAAACATAAAGAAAATTAATACATTGTATATATAAGTATGTATATGAAATAAGTAGAGTACTAAATTAATTTAAATTATTGTAACATATTTGTGTCAAATATTGGTTATATTATTGGTTATTTAGATATTTTGATTATATTTGACCAAAATCTTCCTACATTGACTGTAATTGGTGTTGCTGCTTTAGAGTAAATCTTCTTTTGAATAGAATAATGGGTAACTTGACAGTTCAGAAGGTGTGTTTAATTCTTATATAATATAATATTATGATGTTTTAATATTTTACGTCGTTAAAAATACATAATATTCTTGAAAAAAATCATTTTATTTTAATATCAACCTCGTGGATAATTTTACGACGTTTTTATTTTTGCATGCACCATTCGGATGCTAAATGAGTGGTTATGCTTATGTAATATGCCTATATTTAAATAATCAACAAAATGTTTTTGAATAAAAATTATTATCTTATTAACATCTTAACAGGTAATGTGTATGAGGTGATACAATTTGTATTTACAGTTTACATACATTATTTAATACTAAATTATTTATAAACATAATATGTATTATATATTATTGTGACATAGTGATTTAAAAGAAATAAACATATTTAACGGTATTCTAAGATCATATAACTAAGCATCGTTTAAGAGACGTAACATTCTATGTAAGAGATGATTATGTGCATAGGATGTTCTGTGAGAAGGAACAAAAAAGAGTGAGTGAAAAGTGAGATCTAGTAGAATAAGATGGTACACGGAAATAAATCATCCGGAGAAGTTCAGGAATATCAAGTGGTTATTATTGATGGAAGAAATAAAACTATGGTCAGCTTCAAGACGTCTAGATAATAGAGCCGGAACGTTTGTTAATTCACGGACAATTGAATATTCATGTTGAGGGTGATTGATTTTGGCAATATAAGAAATATACCATATATGAAAGGAATTTATTTTGAACCAGTTTAATCCGCTGTACGTCTTTAAGCAGGTATGGATGTCACACTACCACTCTATATTCTAAGATAGATCGTACCAAACTAAAGTAGAGGGTGTGAAGACAAAGGATTGATGAAAATATTTTGGTGTTACGTCTAAGGAAACTTAAAACTTTAAAAACTCTACCAATTGTAAAGTTTATGTGTGGGTCAAAATTTAAGGAAAGGGTAAGGTGGATACCAAGATCGTTATAAAGAAAAACACGTTTAAACATAGTTATTGAGAAAATATTGGTAGAGATAGGGGTACGACTTCTTGAGACTGACATAATATGACATTTATTCAGGTTTAACGTAAGTCCTAAACGTTGTAGCCAGGAGTAGAAAATATCTAGTTCAGATTGTAGTATGTTATAGCTATCAAGGAATCAAGGGAATCAATATATTTAAATAAATTTTAATCTCATCAGCGTAAAGAAGAAATTTGGGATATTTAAGCCAATTGAATTTACAAATTAAATAAATAGAAGAGGACTATATTTTGTTTTAAAATTTTATATTTACTTATTAAAATTTTTATGAATTAATTAAAGTGTGAAATTATTTTGATTTTTGATATTGAAATTAATTTTTTAATCATATTGGTTATCTATACCTAATTATTATTGTTTATTCATGTTTTTTTTATCGTGTAAAAGCCTACTTTGTTATATATAATATTTTAAATAATTCGTCTATTTTGTCTGTGTGCTGTTGCTCAGTAACGCGTATTTCTATAAATAGCATATGGGGATTTCATTTAACACTGGAGTGAGAAATAAGTAAATAAGTGTTTGCAAATTATTTGGACCTTTCATAAACGGCTTTATTTATTTTTTGCTCCTTAAATGGTTAACTGATTAGGATTATTAGTTTTTTTTATTGGCTTATTATTTATATAAAAATAATATGGAATTAAAATAGTAAAAAAGATTTTTTTTTTGTGGAATGAAACAAACAACAGTTAATAATGAATAAATTAATAATGCGTTTTTATAAAATAATTATCACAGTTCAAGAGTTTAAGAAATTAATAACTTTATAATTTCAATTGTAATTAATTTATAAAATTTAAAACTATATAATAGGTATTATACCACGAAATGCCTTTTTTTATTATTATTTAATTGTATAATTTTAATTATTATTTACATGTTTTAATATAACTAAATTGTTTAAACTCAATGGATCCCATAAAAAATATATCTTGAACATGTCATTGAGTAATATGAGTTTAAAATTGTTGAAGTTTACCTATATGGTTATTAGCAATATTCTATATACCTGTAAACAACAATAATAATTAGGTATTTAAATAATAGTTAGATTTTATATTTGCGCTGTATTGTCGTTTGTAAAAGGTGGACTATAATATAATTTCATTGATTGGCTTGTATATTTTGGAAATATCCTTAATATATGTGAATACTCGTATGTAATATCTGAATATCAAATTTGATTTCTGTTAGTGTTTAATAATAGGAATAGTAGGTTGTGGGTAGGTGGTTACTGCAGGTCTCTGCTTAGAATGATTTAATGCATTTAATAAATTTTTTATGTAATATAATATTATGTACCATAAATAAGTAATTATGCAAAATTAAATATATAAATTATTATTATAAAGGCCTTTGTTTAGTTTAATATATATTGTAGTAAAATAACGATAAAAAATTAATAAATTATTTTTGTTTTATTTATTTTTCTAAATTAATTATTAATTTGATAATTTATTCTGCAATTTTATTGTTTTTCGTTATTTATTTTATATTATTATTTTGAATTCTTTTTTTTTTTTTTTTAGTTATTTTCGTCGTTGGATTTGCTTTGTTGGCCGTTCTGCGTACTTAGCTGGTGGCATGAACATTGTCATTAAGGGGGTTAAAGCTTCCCGTCGGGAGGCCCCCTTATTGGTCATAGCTCCCCATTCTACATTTCTCGACTCTTGTATAAGTTATGTGACTGGGTTCCCTTCTATCATTGCAAGGATTGAAGACGCACTAAATCCTTGGGTTGGAAGTACGTGCAGCTGACACGATTTAAAAAAAAAACCCATAACAATATTATTAAAAAACAATTATTTATTTTCTATTTAAAAAGAAACACATTCAAATTTAAATATAACGATAAAAACAGTTAAAGATATAAAATATTTGATTTGTATATGTGAGATTAGTCCTTCCCCACAATACGTAACTTCATCAAAACAATGTATCACATCTCATTTAATGAATTTATAATTTTATGTAGATGTTTTTTTAAAATTATATCTTTAAAATTGTTGAGTTAATATTATAAATTTTTCAATTAGTTTGAATTAATTTCGTTTAATTTTCTAGACTTGAATGATTGGTCCTTTAAATTAGCTATAATTTGGTCTTTGAACCATTATAATTGGTTACATTTTGGTCACAAATTTTAAAACAAGTTTTTAAAACAAGTTACATAGTTGTTATACATAACAAATTGTTCAGAATGAATTACGTGTGGCGTGAGGTTGTGCTAACTTCACATAATATATTTAAGCGATCGTAAAATATTTTACAATACAAATATAACGACGACAATGCATGCGTATATTATAATATGTATATAATTATATATTCATATTATGGTATAGTCTATAATATACATTGAATTTTTTTTTTGTAGATGTTTGTGTGTGTGTGTGTGTGTTTTTTTTTTTTTTTTAGAAAATTTATAATTTATTTAGATTTTAATAATTGTATAGTTTAGCGTGCATTATAATATATTGTATTGTAATGCAAGTCCGGTGAACATATTTTCGTGTATTAATAACGTTTGTATAATATAACAGTGTTTTTATCGGTATTACAGGAGTTATAAATTTCACACAACCCGTTTACGTCCGAAGAGATGACCCAGAATCCAGACACAATACAATACAGGAGATAATTCGCCGTGTAAAATCTGATGAAGACTGGCCACAGGTAAAAAATACTCGATTATGATTGTGAAAAATGTAATGCAATTCATTTCGATAAATATCCTATATTTTATAATACAATCAGTGTCGGCCTGGGATATGAAAGGCCTAGGCAGGTTAGGCTTTAGGGTCTCCATTTTTTATAAAATTTACTTAAAATTGGGTTGAAATTATGAAAATTATGTTTCATGTATCATATTTACATAAAAAAAATATTATATACTCAGTGGCGCAACTAGGATTATTTCGAGGGGGGTGTCCGCCTAATTAAAATATCTCACTCCATAAATAAAATATTCTAAATACGTTTTTGGTATCTAACTTTTGATAAACTTATTTAATGGGTTCGTCGTACGTAGGTATAATTATATTTTTATAATATAAACAAATTAAATTATGAATAAAGCAGGAACTCCTCAATATAAAAATAAGTTGTAAATATAGGCAATACCAATACAATATCGGAGGGAATTGATCATATCAGTTCGTCACATTTTGTATTCTAGTTTATACTGCAGAGGTCACTAACTGGCGAACCGTGGTCTGCATACGGACCTTGAAAACTTTTTTTACGGATCCTTATTATCGGAGTAGCTTTTATGTTATTAAGATTTTCACAATATAAAAAATAATTAATGCACAAATTTAATAATTACACAAACTTCACATCAATATTAAAATCTTCAAAAATAAAAAATTTAATTTTTTACATTTAATCAATACCTATATAATTTATATAATATTTATATATGAATAATAATATATGATATATCAATATACATATAATTAAATTAATATAAGTAAATATAAAAATATAATATGTAAATTTTTAACTAATTTTTAGTAATACGTAAATATACTTCATTAAAATTTTCAGACCTTGATACCAAAAATTGCCAATTTTATCAAACATTATATACTCGTACCATAAAACCGAAAATTTTACGAAATATTCAACGTCCTATATTTTGTAAAAAATTAACAAAAAATTAATTTACAACATATATATATATATATATATATAACCTATGTGAATACGCAATAAAATTTTCAAGTTTATCACTTCAAAATTGCCTGAGTCATCGTGAAATATTGAAACCGAATTTGTTTCAGTTTTCGTGAATTTTTCGTCGTTTTGCATTACTTCGGGTAGTAAAAGTGTCTTCAGACATAAAAACAAAAAAACAAAAACAAAAAGATACACATCATTGTAAAACTAATTCGCTTCGCTCAGAATCTAAAAATAGTTAATGCAAATCAGTTACACAAACTTCACACGTCACACCAATTAAACTCGTTAAAATAAAAATGTAATTTTTACATTAAATCAATAAATAATTTATATAATTATATTTATCCATATACATTATAATTAAATATATATATATACACCTATATATGATTAAATTAATATAGGTATAAATAAATGTAAAAATAAAATATGTAATTTTTTGCATCAAATAATGAGTACCTACTCAATGTTTTCTGTTTAAATATTTTATTTTGTAATAATTATAATGAAAATAAAATCGTACAAAAAAAAAAAAAAATAATAAAATAATAATATTTGAAATTGTTTATTATGAAAAAACTTCATAATAAAAGGTGAACATATTATTTTAAATTTTTCATTTAGCTCGCCTTGGCTGTCCTTGAGGCCCTTCTGGAACTCAAGGTCCGTGGTATGTGGCCACTTGCACCATTTTGTTTTTATGTTTTAAAAAGAAAGAATCTTTAACAATACTTAGCATATTAGGCTAGTATGATCCCTTCCATCATTATTTACCAAAGGTGTTTATGCTACATATGTCACATAAAAATTTAAAAAGTTGAGGGCCTCGGCAGCGTTCGCTGCCCTGGCTAGGCCGACACTGAATACAATAATGAGCATGTTATATACCGTATAATGTATAAACTATAAAGAATAGCTTGTATTCGTCACGTCCTAATTAGCAAACACAATTACCTATTAATTGTTTTAAAATATGTCAAAAAAAAAAAATGTGTGTATGAATAATAATAACCTATAAATAATAATACCTATTAATTATACTGTATTCACTTTGAATATAAATGTATAAAATATGATATTTTATCATATATATATTTTTTGGACGCCATCATCTACATAAAATGGGAATATTGCGTGAAGTAGATTTTTTAAAATTTATCTCGTATACGTGGATACTTAAACGTTATTTGGACTATTTAATCTCAAAATAATTTATATAGTAATTACTAATTATTAATAATATCATCATAAATATGTACACATATACTATTATACAGGTATACAAAGAAAGAAAATTTAATATATTATTTTAATGTTATATATCTCCAATATTTTTTTTTAAGATTTTCAATTTAAATAATTAACTTTAACCATTATTTATTTCAAAATCTAAAATCGATACTTTCTGATTTAAAATGTTTGATAATCCCAATATATTATTTATTAATTTATTATATATTATTATATTAAATTAATATTATTATTACCTATTTATATATATATATATATATATAAATAAGCGATGTTAAATAATAAATGTCATGGATCTGTTTTCAGATCTTAATATTTCCCGAAGGTACGTGTACGAATCGTTCGTGTCTGATTACATTTAAGCCCGGCGCTTTTTATCCAGCGGTGCCCGTTCAACCGGTGCTGCTGCGGTATCCGAACAAACTGGACACAGTCACCTGGACGTGGGATGGTCCAGGAGCGTAAGAATGATCATAGTAATATCTTCCTTATACGTTATATTAAAATATACATTTACGATATGTATAGATTAAAACTCTTGTGGTTGACAATGACGCAGCCGACTACTACGGTAGAAGTAGAATTTTTGCCAGTGTATGTGCCAAGCGAATACGAAAAACAAAATCCGAAAGCGTTCGCCGAAGGCGTTCGTAACGTGATGGCTAAGTACGCATAAATTATATGAATAGTGATATAATACGATTACATAATTTTGTGTGTATTCCGTGTTAGTTATATTACTTTACGTTTTTACGTAATAAATATACTGTAAAAATTTCTTTCCGGCACATTATTATATATTTTTATTACCAGCTATTGGTTATAAGTTATAACTTATAAGTTACGTTTTTTGATTTGATTTCGATTTTTTTAGAGCATTGGCCGTGCCAACAGCAGACTTCACGTACGATGATTGCAGAGTGGCCGTGAAAGCTGGACAACTGGGCCTGCCGATGACCTCAAATCTGATTACAGTAGAGAGGCTCAGAAGTAGGCTAGGGTGAGTCGAGCAGGGTATAGATCGCAGTTATCGTGACAAATATGGTGGTTGGGTGGGAGGTTATAAATATTTGGTAACAAATAGTTTTTTTAAAATATATTGCATACATCTTTTCTTTGGAATTTTTAATCGCTATTATTCAATTATAATATTAATATTATCAATATTTTTTATGCAACTTTAACTTAAAATATGAATAAATTATTGGTGGAGAGGACTAAATCTCCCTATCTAAGTTCTCCTCTTAAGTATAGGTATGTCATAAATCGTTTGTTGTCATCATAATTAGTAGAGTGCATTCTCTAAGCCTTATTCATAATTCATTATCATCATTTCGATAAATCATCACATTATGCTATTCCATTAAATTATTTAGTCGTTCATAGTATGTTTATATGTAATATATTTAATTTTAATTCACTGTAATTATGTATTTTACTTAACATAATATATTAGATATTATACGGATTACATATGAACATTAAGCGCCGTCATGCACTTTCGAATAATTTTGTTCCTAGTTAGTTCGTAATATGATTCTATTTTCTAACGTATAAAACTATTTGTTATAGATTGACGCGCATTAAAATCGAGGACTCAGCTTTGGTCAAGAACATGCTGTTATTTCAAAATCGAGAACCTCAACCGATAGACCAGTCAGAATTTGCGAATAATTTGAATGTCACCGTCGAGGACTGTTCATTAATTAACCTGTTCAAAATGCATCTAGAGGTATGATCAACCAAAATTTAATGCCATACTAATTATGTTTTTTATGTAAACTTTTTACACCTCGTTATTTATAACGTACGATTTTTTTAGGACGATAACCAATCGACTATAGATTTCAAAAAATATTTGTTAGCTGAGTATATTTTACAAAAAGCTACTCTTAAAGATGATCTGATCATATTGGCTTTTAAGGTAGGTAATGCGGTTTTTAACGTTTGTTTTTTCATATTTTTTACAAAATATATATTTACAAAAAAAAAAAAAAAAAAAAAAAAAACAAATTTTTTTCAGTTATACAATGAATATTTTGATAAAGAAATGTTCGAGTACGTGTTGAATCTCATTTATAATCTTTCGAAATCTGAAGCATCCATTATTTACAGTCAGATAACTGACAATCCGAATGAAATACAATTAGGTAATATTTTAGTTTTTTAATGTGTAAAAATATGTAGTACCTAGGTATAATGTAAAATTTGTGATTAACACTGATTTTCAGGGGAATATTTACAGTATTGTAAAAAATATCCAGAAAAATTGGAAGATTTACACAATTATAGTAAAAGTTCAGCTCCTAAAAATGTAATGGACTTTTCAAGTTGTGAACAGTTGTTACCCATCACCATCGATGATAACAAAAAGTATCAATGACATACGGAACATTTTACAAGTACAATCGTACCTATTGCAGACTGATATTAAATAAAATTTATTTTTAAGTTACTAGATGAATTTTATGTTTTGTTATTTATCTAATTTTTAAGAAATATTGTATTTATGAGTTAATTCATAGCTACCTCGTTGTAAATAAAATCGATCAGCTGCAGAATTTTCATAAAAAAAAAATAAAATAAAATAAAATGATTATTAATAATTAATTAATTTTCCTGTTCCATTTATAACAATATTATGTATATATTATTATATCATATACTAATCTGTAATGATGCTACTATTATCTATAATTAAAAGTTTTTCTCTTTGTTGCCTCTACAATGTTTTGTTTGTATAAATAATAACTTTTGTTGATAATCATATATGTATATCGATACCGGAACTAACACAATGTTTTACGGTGCTTATTTTGCGTGGACCAAAGTTTATTTTATTAAGTGATAATATATGAATGTGTAAATATAATAAATTTAAGTTGATGGCTACTGTATTATTAAATATACGATAATCAACACATATTTAAGTATTTTTTGTAATCGTTTACTTTTTTCTTTAAATTAAAAATTGAGGAATCGACTTTTAATAAATAATATAATTATTTTTGAAATGTAAATAAATATATATATATTTATTTATTATGTCATTTATACGACACAAAAATCAGTAACTGCTATTGTTAGTGTCTAACAATCATACTGTTGGATAATTCAATAAAGTTTAATTTATAAACTAGTTAGTAATTTTATTTTGTTATATAATTATAACTAAATATATTGAATTAAGAAAATATTATACTTAATGAAGCCGTTGCACTCTAACTCATTATGCATCTATCCAACTATATATATATTTACTTGTAAAGAATACAATACAAGTAATACGAAGAGAAATATAATTAACATAATGATAATAATGTATTACACCAATTTTAATATTTGTAAATTATTATGTAATATTTATAATATTGTAAATGAAGTCCGTCGTGTTCCTTGGTTCAAAAGTAATGTGTGTAGAAATTGTTGAAAAATATTTTTATTATTTTGATTAAAAATGTTTTAAATTTTATTATAATATTATATTATGTATCAAAAACATAATATTAATACATATATTAATACACTATTGATTATTATATTGTATTATATTACTCATCTCATATACATAATATATTACATAAATAATAATAACAACAATAACAATAATGATAAAAATAGTACCTATATATATATATGAACTATCTGTTCGTATCGTGATAAACATTCATATCTTGCGTGTAAGCAATCCTACGCGTAAGTCTGCCAGTATACGATGTGTGTTTATATGAGAGAGGTCGTCGATATCGTCTAGGTCATGTAGTTACTTGCCATAGTTTTAGTTTAGTTTTGTATGTGTGACTTTATCTTTTTATTTTAAGTATTTGTCCGATATTTGCGGTCATTGCACCAGATCAATTTGATCACAGTATCCCTTGTTAATATTAAACTTTGATTACCTTATTACTGGATTACTCTGCATTAAATATTTTTATTTCTTTTTGGTCTGGTCATTGTCCGAGTGCAAATTTAGTTGCCTAAATATCGCCGTAAGTTTTTATTTTTATTTATTTATTTCGTTTTGTGAGTTTTCAAACTTAATGATCCTTCACACAATCATATTTATACAATTCACTTCATAATTTTTCGAGAGAAACACAGACTTAGTATAATATTTCTTATTCGTCATCACAACATTATCATCAGTAACTAGTAAGTCCTAGAGTAATCGTCCGTTTGAAATAATTAATTAATAATTATATGCAAAATTATTTAAAAACTATTCATATGATATGAGTATAATAATATTATGTTTTTACGATAAAAATTTCTGGTCGGTCGTTTCATGCATTGATGCACAAAATTAAATTATTTACATATTTAATTATTTCTAATTAACATAAAATATTTTTGATTTTAACGATTCCCACGTATTGTTTTATTCTCGTGAGTTTTTTTTATTTAACATTACATTTAATGATTTAATCGTTTAACAAACAAATAATTATATAATATTTGTATCATATTATTGTGAATTTTTTTTGCCTCATATTAAATACACATTAATAATATATTATTTTATACCTATATCGTAATTTGTAACCACAGTATGATAATTACCTATTAGTTATTACCACATGGTGGTGTTAGGTTACAGATATACGCGTTATTCTGACAAATTAAATATCATACCACGGTAGCGTCTGTAGTTCAAGTTTTATATAATGTCCGTAGATAAAATTCAAAGTGATGATGTCCGACTGTCCGAGTTTATTACTTTGACATGAGTCAGTTTTACACATTCACGGACGAGCTGACGCCACGGGAGGAAGAGTTCTTCGTGATGGTGGAGAAATGCGATATACTGTAGGTCCAAACATTTTTGGAGACTAACCGAATAAACATCAACGTGAAAATAACTATCAAGGAATAACTCCGTTGCATTTGGCGATACAAAACGATTGCGAACCCTGGTCGAATTGCACTTCCGGCAAAGAGGCGAGTATATATATACCATAAAATACAAAACTTTTATTTTTAAACTTTTAACATATGCCTGCAACTCCTCGAAAAGCGCATTTAAGCGTAGATATTTAGCAAGTATAGCTGTAGTGTCGTTAAATGTAATTTTTTGGATTCATCGATTGAAAATTTTAAAGTATTAATATTTTATGAAAAACAAAGTATACCTACCTATTAATAAATGCGTGCAATTACCTTAAAATCATAACGATAAAAACACGATTAGAAATATAATAGATTCAAGGACTCAAATATGATAATATCAAAATATTAATTATTTATTTCGGTCAGGTTAGGTTAGTAAAATAGATTTCGAAAACATTGAGGGCGTCATACGCGTAACTAAACGTTTATGGATGTTGGTGAAGTTACTTGCGATTACATTTCGGTGACATGTAGTTTTAATTTTAATGATTTTCGTTCAAAAACGTTCAGTGTTCACCGATATAACTAAATTTTGTTTTCAATGTTATCGAGTTTACGGAAAATTTTTTTTGATACCACGGTAGAAAGCGTACGCCTCGATTAATTTCATACCATGGTGATATTGGTTATTTTCCGTGTCGTATGAATACGCTGATAAACAGCATAAACATACGCGCGTTTTTACGTAATACGCAATAATTAATTATTCGACCCTCATACTCGTATATAAGATTGACACCCCCTGACCATCTAATATTTGTATAATACAATTTAATTAAAATTTAAAATTATTAATTACTTATATTAAGTATATCATATCTCGATATCTCACGTGTGTACGTTTAATTATTTCATTATATTGTTTTGTTATTTATAATTCAATTATTTTGTTTTATCTGGTATTATGTGTTCATCGTTCATTTTCGCGATTATTTGTTTATTTTTTAAATAAATAGTATTTACATTTTTGTGAATTAAATGTATTATTTATCAGCCATTCTACGCTAACATATTATGTAGTCATGTTGTCGAAATCAATAAATAATTTCAACCGCAATCGTTGGGATAAAATCAATCGAACTTTTAACGAATCGCAGTAAAATTTCGATTTCGCAGATCATTTTGAATAATATTATATTTTAAAGTAATTTTATTTTCCTATCTTTCTGTATAGTGAAATATATAATTTATAACGATTTTTAAATGGAAAAAAAAATCGTAGAGACAATGATGAAATTACAATATTACGACCGATATATCGATTGTAATTATTTAACTAATTTTATATATATTTATGTAGGTATATATTATATTTTATAATTAGTCGGTTTAAAGGCCAAGTGATGTAATACTCAAAAATGAAAATTTTTAATGAGGACACTATATTGTAATAAAGTATATATTGTCTTTTTTTCAAATTAATTTTTTTGTGTTATAGTTAATTTGCCGTTAAACATTACTTGTTTACAATTAATTGAATAAAATTTATTAATTATTTAATATTTGAATACGTACCTATCAAATTTCGAGTTTCATTCTTGTGCGTGATACGTTATTTTATTTATATTAATTAATATCGTTTGCTTTACCTAAGAAAAATTAAATTTTGGACCTCAAAATTTGTCCTGGAGTTATTATGATTGGCGTGCGAGATGTATACTTATTATTAATAGTGTGAATTTAATTTTAAATATTATATTTAACTTTGATTTTGTACAAAATCAATAAGGCTCATCATTATTGATTTTTTTACCGACGATATTATTATATTTTCATTCTCACGCGTCTCACGTTGTATACATTTATGCGAATTATTACGATTTTGACGACATGCATGGATTGACAACGTAGAAATTATATATTATATATTCATATTATGTCTATAAATCCATAATTCCACATATCCATTCTATATGATAAAAAACACGGTCGAGGAGACGGATTTAGCATAAAATACGTATCACAATATACAGAATATGACGTGTTTGCGTAAAGCTTAACTTACACGCGCGTATAACATACGAATAAACATCGCGCAAAGTAAATACTAAATACTATTATATAGATGAACACGCAAAGCATCGAATATTTTTTAATTTTTTTTTTTTTTTATATTGATATATTTTATAAAATATAATGTTGAAACTTGGAGGAGTTGACGATATAATTGTGGAAAATAATTCATATTTTAATTCATGTTTCGAGTTGATTTAAATGGCTATACGATCGTTTCGAAAAATAATTTTCTCTATTATTTTGGGGCGCGTTGTCCTTTACAGGCGATGATGCGCAGTGTGCAAGAATTTCGAATTTAAAATTAAACGCTATGATTTGCACACCTGTATGCTGTATCCCATGCGGCAGGAGGATATCAGCTCTTCTTTTTTATTTTCAACTTGACCCGTATAGTAGAGTAGTTGGTATTATTTTAGTAAAAAAACAAAGTATAATATATATAACTTATTTGATTCACGATGAAAAAGTTTATTAATTTATTATATTATATTTTAAAAGTCTATTATTTTACTTTTACGAAATGTTGGAGTTGAGACTGCACGTAATGTAATATTATTTTGTGTTTAAATTGTTAGTAAAAAACAATATAATTATTATAATTTACTTTTCGAAAACTCGGGTTTAATTTCAAAACCTACCTATATAACAATAGTCGACGTAGTAAAAAGTTTTACGTGTTATTTGAACGAGGGACACGAGACGTAGTTATTAAAAAAAAAAAAATAATAATAATAATAATAATAATTGTTTTTGACGAAAATAATACCCGTAGCACGTATATAGTAACCAAGAGTAAATTGAAAAATAATTTTAATACAATTTCGTAAATAACCGTTACATATACATATATATACTATAGACGTGTATATTACTATTTATAGCGAATTTCCACGGTGTTTATGAGTATTAAATTATGTGATATAAAAAAAATGGCCTCCAGTTGCTTTTTCTTTTTTAGTCCGCACATTATTTCTTTCGCGTTAATAATAATATACAGGCATTATAACATATAAGAGTGATAAGTTGATGTTTGGAAAAAAAATTTATTTTTCAGTAGTATATAAATATTTTCTCGTTAAAATCGTATCGTCATTTTAATTTTAAAAGTAAATTTTTTGTTATTTTCCACGACAAAATATTACGTGGGTCCAATGATTGATATTCGGAGCGGGGAAGGATACAATTAGGAGAAGCCATGCTCTGTTTATTTATTTATTTATTTTTTTTTTTGTGAACGCTTCCACTTATACACTATTTTATTCTTCGTGGTCTTTTTATTACAATCCTCCATACCGTCGGAAGTTATACTATTTGTATTAACCATAATAAATATTTCAGTGTACAAAATTATTTTTCGAATTGAAATATTTCATCTAACACGAACTATACTTGTATACTGAAATATTATGCGAATAATTATTTGAATTCGAGAAGAGTGTTCCGTCCTAATCTATATAAAATCTGTAAAACATAATTATACGAGTAAATATGCCCCATAAATACCCGAGGTACCGCGGTCATCCCTTTATTTATTTCTGAATAACCACGGTTCGCACCTAGATTCAACTTTGCATAAACCTATAGCTATATAGGTACTTCTATCCAAAAAAAAAGGACATTTTTTTTCGGATAATAATATATTAGCTTTAGTCTTTTTGCGTAGTATTTATTATATTTTTAATAATTCTATATTATTATTATTATATATTTATATTCCATACGCGTCTTCGGTAATGAGTTGACGGGAATTTGCGTATACGGATATGATAATATAATACAATATATTATAGTACCTATATTATATAATATATAGTATTATAGAATATGCACTTTGATAATAATAATAATAATAATAATAATAATAATAATAATAATAATAAT
>JAIUCT010000016.1:8238276-8268916 GCA_021307375.1 Tetraneura akinire | reverse complement strand
ATAATAATAATAATAATAATAATAATAATAATAATAATAATAATAATAATAATAATAATAATAATAATAATAATAATAACAATAATAATTGGTACTCGAAACGGATTGCGGATAAAATTTAATACCGAATATAACGCGTATGGGATTATATTATATTTATATACAATCATAATATATTATACGGATTTAACGCTTCAACGAAGAGCGTGCGCGTATAACGGGACGTTTGAAATTTCACGTTAAAAAAGTAAAAACAATTTTCGATGGTTCTGTATAACGATATGATGATAATAAATTAATAAATAATAGCAAAAGAGGATATAAAATATTTTCATTTTTCATACACGCCGCCCATGTGGATGAAATAATGTCGAATAAACCGCGGAGTTATTATTCATATAATATGAGACATGATGAGCCCACCACGCGACATTAATTCTTCCATGACATTTCACTATTTTAGCAGATATTTTTTCCTTGAAAATAAAAAAATTGAAAATTTTCTAAACTTCTTGTTTTTATGTATTAATATATATTTATATACATATTTTAATGTTTGAATAAAATTGGCAATTTGGGGTTTTATGGTCTGAAAATTTAACTGAAGTATACTCACGTATAACTTAACGTGAAACAAAAATATTAGAAAAATCCCAAGTCAAAATACTTTTTTTTTATGCTGTTTAAAGTTGAGATTTTTATCTAGGTATTTAGTGTAATCGGAAATTTAAGAATACATAAATTATAAATCATTACATTTTTTTTATTCTCGTTGAAATGTGCACAAAATCAATAAGGAATAACCTAAAATACCGCTTAAATAATTGATATATCATATATGATATTATTTATAAGACGTCAACGGATAAAGGATATCTTGATATTCAAAGGGGTTCATAATATGTTTTATACATCATAGATCATGGTCCCCCTGCGGCTCGTAGCTTTTCTTTTAGTTCTAATATAATTAGTATATTTTAAATATTATAATGTAAATTTTATATTCATAATATTAGGCCATTATTATATTATAATTTATAATATACTTATCTACATTTACAGAATAATCCGCGATAAAGCACGTTAATATAATATAGATACAACGGTGAATCGACCTATACACGGTCGCGGGTAAGCAAACGATTTGGCTATATTTAAAAGCGGCAAGTAGTCTTCATAAAAAACTAAAAATGTATGTATAAAAAATTTTGGTTCAATATTTTTGATGTAATGCCCTGGGCTTCCTTTGCGAACAAAGTCTGCAGCGCACGCCTATGTTATACATTATAAACCCGACGAAAAAAAAAGTGTCCTAGCGCCTTCTTCACGAGTACTTTTCCGATACATTCTATTTGTGTCGTATAGTTTACTGTAAGACTGCAGTTACATTTAAAATTATACAAAAACTGAAAAACACATCTGCTGCCACCGATTGTTTCGTCATGTAATATTTCCAACATGAGATAGTGTATACGAGAGATGTATAATATTATGATGGGTACAATATGATGAGCGAAGGCGAAGGGATGATCGATCGTTCACGAATAATATATTATATTGTTGTGGAGACTGGAGGTAACCAAAAAATCGTAGAGGGATGACATCTTTCTCTCCTATATAGTTTCGACTAGAAAACGCGTTTAATATTTGAAAATTTTCGCATTAAAATTTACACTCGTCATTCAATTTTATAAATATTTATTTATTTAAAAATACGTATTTCTTTCGGAGATTCGAATATGCCTCCTATAACATTAAAAATGAATCCATTGCATTGATGTTATATACATTATACGTGTGTACTATAGTTAAAAAGTATTAAAAAAAAAATCAATTTGCATATGTATAATTATAATGAAAACATGGTTTTTTAGTTATTTGAATTTTGTTTCCATCATCGGCTATTGCTCGTGGCTATTTAATATTATAATGTATATACCTTATATGATAGAAAATAAATACTCGTCGAGACGTTTTTCTCTATCGATGACGTAATTTTTTTATGTTTATTTTTTATTATTAATTTCGTCGTTGTGACTTGTAATATAATATTGCGTTGTTCGAGTATGGACTTCCGTGATAAAAATATGCTCGGGTATAACAAATTATAAATTATAATTATACGTTACGTAATGAAATTGGCATAACGGAAAATGTATTAAATTTATACTCGATAAAAAAAAAAGAAATAGAAACAACGAGATAACGATAATAATATATAATATATTATTCGATAATAGAAGAAAATATATAATACGTTCATGTTTAAGTTATATATGCAATAACAACGATTTGTAAATTTATAATATTATACCTAATGGCTAATATACCTAATATTAATTTGTTATTTACCCGGAAATAATTCTAATATTTTTAATCGAGTTTTTTTTTTCTTTTATCAGATAAGAGTTCTGATCATATTGAATAACAAACTTGAGGCACTTTATAGCACCTTCAATTTTTTTACGCAACGATTAAATTTATCTGGGTTACTACACAACCGGTTTTTTATATTTTTTGTTATTGCGAATTTGCAATAATTTAAAATTCAATAATTTTGCATTTAATAATACGAATAAATAATTGTTTAATTACTATAATATTAATGAAGCGGAACATTACTTTTGTTTTGTCGTCGACCATAAGCATATTATACTCTATATAATTATATTATGTACAGAAACCCGTGTTCTAAAGGTGCGAGTGACCATTAGTAACGGGTTTAAAAGTTTCAAATATGTTTAAATAGGTAATATATTATTGAGTACACGCTCGAACAAAACGTTTGAATTTTTAATTTATTTCTGTTTAATACGAGATATATAACACATCGTTTAAACATCTGAATATTCTGAATCGTTGATGATCCTTTTTACAATTTTTCAATTCAATTTATAGATTTATAGGGAATAACGAGGAGTGTATAGGTATTGGTTTTACGCATTATAAAGGGCACTTTTATTTTGTTAGTACCTATGTAAACACTTCTTTAAACGAAATAAACAACAAATTGGTTGTGATTTCAGTAGAGAGTTAATTTAATTTAATTGATACTTTATAAAAACATAAATATACCATTCTTAGAATTTTTCAATAGTTTTCTTAAGCGATAGAAAAAATTGTCTACTTGAAATGGCAAAAATCTATACTTTTTGATGAAACTGATTGCCACTATTATAATATAACGATAATAAACTGAATAAATAAAAAAATAATAATATAAGCTAAACTTGAAATTTTTGTTGTTGTTTTAAGTAACTAATTAAAATTTAAATCAGTTATAATTATATTTTATTATATTATATTTAGATTAAATTTAACATAATATTTTAGTCGAAATCCTGAAAATTATATACGTAATAATGACTTATTGGTGTATAATTTGTACATATTTTGAAATCGCGGCTTGTTCAGAATCGTATTTATTCTAATCCAATGATTATACAAAACCAAAATATAATAATATTATCCATATCGCTTTTATATCGTGATATCATTATAATACAACACAATACGTTTTCTTCACTATATGCAGTTAGATTAATGAATCTTAATTTTTTAAGAATCACGGAAAACTAATAATTACATAAGATTTTTACGGAACATCAGGCGTGAAATAATAAACAATACTTTACATTTTAAATTATTAATTCATAAAATTACATAAATAATAACGATGAAAATAAAAATTAAATTATTCGAAATATTATTTAAATAAACGTTTTTTTCACCAATTTTGGAGGAACACTTTGTCCAAGTTCACAGAGCACCAGTGTTTCGCGGAACACCGGTTAAGAACCACTGAGTTAGATAGTTGATTATTCTTATCTCTATGTGTTGTTTGCTTTCTATATAATGTTCATACCGGAAGTCTTCGATATTTAAAAATTTGCTTTTTCTCACTCTATTATACGATATCTGCTGCAGGTGAGCCAGTTCACTGTGGAAATGATAGTGAATTTGCAGACCTCGAACGAAGTGAAGTTGTTGCTGAGAAACCGGGACTAATGTTTGTTCAGGGGACAGTTTTCGACTTTCCGTACCCGAAACTGATCTCGGCCATGGACAACAAACAAAAACACACGTGTGAAGTTAAATCCCAACTATTTGTAACCTTATTCAGTGTTTAATATTTGACCAATTTATTATAATTTATCACTTATTTTTTTATGCAGAGATACAATTGCAAGTATTTGTTTAATGAGGGACCAATTTGATTCTCTCAAATTGTCCAAATCTATTCAAATAAAATTTAACGTTTTTATCATTTTGATTTGTAATATACCTACTATTTCATATTTGTAACCAAAATTTTGTAATTTTTAACTTCGCGGTTTTTAAATTGTACGTGATATTTAAAGATCACATTTTACAGTGAACAAAATATTACGTAGGTACTACTCTAATTGACTTTAAAATAGTTCTAAATCCTTATAAATTATTTCACATAACATTTACGAGCTACATGATACTTTGATCGCCCCGCGTATATATTATAATATTGTTTCATGCGCGTTTTTTAAAAATTTTTTTTAGTAAAATTGTTTTATGATGGATATATCTATAAATATTAAGGTTTTTATCCGTTACGAACTGATTATTTATCCATACTCGACATGAACGATTAAAAATCCTCGGACACTTGAATAATGATAATAATTATTATTATTATTATTAACGGGTCAAAGCAGAGCGTTATAAATTTCATAAAAAGAACCCTCGTCATGAAATAAATAATATAAATATTTATAATATACCATATATATTATGACAGAAGGGCGTAATACTAAAATTAAACAAATAAAAAAAAACATTGTCGTCACGTCACAAAATTTTGAAACGTTTATCGTGTATATGAGTTTGATCCGTCGTTTTATCATTATCATCGTCATATTATTATTATTATTATTATTATTATTATTATTATTATTATTATTATTATTATTATTATTATTATTATTATTATTATTATTATTATTATTATTATTATTATTTATTATTATTATTATTATTATTATTATTATTATTATTATTATTATTATTATTATTATTATTATTATTATTAT
This sequence comes from Tetraneura akinire, assembly GCA_021307375.1. Lineage (NCBI taxonomy): Eukaryota > Metazoa > Arthropoda > Insecta > Hemiptera > Aphididae > Tetraneura > Tetraneura akinire. The sequence goes on along the minus strand of JAIUCT010000016.1, from coordinate 8,263,850 downwards.
ATTATTATTAATTATTATTATTATTATGCGTGAGGCATTTTTGATGATATTTAATTTCGAAGTAGTTCTAAATGAATATAATATTTTCTGGGGAAAAAAATTAAAAAAAAAAAAAAACATTGTTATCGTTTACAAACAATATACTACACTTCAACACTCTTGTGAAAAATAAAATGTATACAATTATTTTGAGACTCCCTATAAGGCCCGAAAACATGAAGTTTGACAAATAAAATTGTCAAGCAAATTTGATAATTTACGGTTACCTTAAGCTTAAGTAATTAGTACTTAGGTACTCTGTTCCTATATTGTTATACTACATTACTAACCATCCACCATCACTGCACCACTACCCATCAACCACGAATCACGATACCATCAAACAGAAAAATTGGTCAGGCGGTTGTTTTAATAATTTATTATTATGACGCTGGCTATAAAATTTCCAAGAATAATAGACGGTCTATTATTTGGAACCGTGGTTCAAAGGAAGTGGAGCAATGGTCAGTTGGTTGAATATCTTACGTATGAGGAATTCGTTTGGTTTCTGATGGCTGTTGTTGATCAAAGCCATCCAAGATCAATTGAGTATTGGTTTAGGTATTATAATTATTAAAATTACCTACTACTAAAACTGAATTGATTATTTTATGTATAAATTAATAAACATTTACATGTATTTGTCTTTTATAGATGTATGGATGTAAAGGGCAACAACGTTTTAAAGTACAATGACATAAAATATTATTATGAAGAGCAAATTATAAGAATGAATATAAAGAATATTAGACCAGTTCCTAATGTCCAAGAATTGTACCAAGTAAAACCAATCATTAAATTTAATTTTAATTTTAATTTATTTATACAATGGAAACATATTTTATTATACCTTATAATAATATAATGCATATAGTTTCTGGACACGATAAAACCCAACGTGAAACGCGAAATATCATTAAAAGAATTAAAAAAGAGCAACGTTGTAACATTATTTTTTAATAAATTAATAAACGTCAATAAATATATAAAAATAATGGACGAATTACATACTAGGCGGAGTTTACCATCCTTTGAAATTGATGACGTGAATAACTAATAATTACCTATATAATTTATTATCAAATTATAAAAAAATATTAATTTTGGTTTCATATTAATAAATTATGCGCAGAGACCTGATTGGGTGAAATTTGTAGAAAAAGAGTTCAACGATTACGACGCACGTGTGGACTATAAAACAAATAAGAAAAAATCCAAAAATAATAAACGCCATATGAAATACAGAGTGAAGAAGAGGAGGAGGAATAATCAGGCCCGGCTCAACCACTCATGAACGGGTAGGCAAACTTAAATTTTAAATTAGTTTATTTCAACCGCGGGTTCGGTGGTCATCGAGACCGTGGTGGACGATACCAACGAGGAAATCGTGGCACTTAACCATTATTTCACGCAGGCTGTTGGCACGTTGCTGTACTCGGTGTTCGAGACCCTGTCGGTCATCATCATGCTTAACAATCATACACGCGTGTTTCGTGTTTGCCGTTTATATTATAGAACCTATACATAATTTTCTTGTGCATTATTGTGTATTGTTCCATTTTTATATAAAATATTGATTTATTTGAATTAAAAAAAATAATTAAATTATTAAAAATGGTTAAAAGACATAATTATGGTAATAAATATAGGCCATATTTAAGTAAAAAAAAAAAAAAGGGAAAGGGATACTACAGGTGTAAAGAGGATAGTGTTGAATTTTGATTATTATTTCAATGCAATGATAAATCATTACATTCATGAAAACGATTTTGAGTGAAGTTCATCAGATAAAATATGTACCGATTAAAATTTTTAAATTTATCAGTCTCCACGTTCAATATAAATAACTTATAATAAAACTCCTAAATGAGTCACCTAAATAGGTACCCAAATCTTACAGTACTTCGCTCAGAATCGTTTTTCGAATGTAATGATTTATCATAAAAATAAAGGCAATATATTAGCATTGCGTAAACTAAATACACAAAGTACTTAAGTACCTACGTCTAAAAGGTAAATAAATTTTATATTTTATAAAAATATTTTGACTTCAAGAACAAATTATAATTAAAATAATTAAGTTTTACCATATATTGACACGTTATGTCATATATAAAATAATTAGAGACGAATCATTTTGGACAACAAAAATTGAACCATTCGTTACTCAATTTTATATGGAAACATTACTTCCAGAGACAATATTGACTCAAGATTAGATAGAGGATTACCTCTAAGAACAAAAATATTCTAGACGAAAAAAACATTATAAGGAGAAAGGAGTAAAATTGTAAAATAAAATTGTTTCCAACCTTCGGTTTTGTATTATATTATAATGCTATTATTGTAGTGCTCCTCTATACGTTATTTTACACAACTCCTTAAAAACGGACCACCACCGGATCCTTAAGTGTAAAACGTAAATATTTTATTCCACATTTATAATTCTTAAATAACTATTTATTTATTTATATTTGATTTTAACTAATAATTATATTATTAACAAAATACTCAACGTGAAAAAATTAAAATAATGTTTAATTCGAAATTTTACATTTTAATTATAAATTATAATAATATATATATTTGCATAATATAACGTTGGAATTACTGTAATTATATATAATAATTATTTCGTTTCGATTTTAATTGGATATCTCAAATTATCTAATTATTTCAATATTTAGACGATTGCTATAGGCACATAAAAAATAATTACGACGAATTAACTTTTTTTCTCTCTCTTAACGAAAGCAACAACCAGAAATATTTTTATGTATAATCAAACTGCAGTAGCGCATATTGATATTAATAACAGATTATTTTTTTTTTTAATACTTCGATTACATAAATTAAATTCGACTAGATTAATTTTGTTTGGTATTCGGTAGTATAAAAATTATGAGAAAATAACCATATTATTATTATTGACTAACAAAAAAAAAAATAAAAAAAAATAATCATTTTTAAATATGACGACGCCGAATTTCTGAAAAAATTATACAACTATTCGAGCAAATAAATACCGACCTCGAGCGATTTTACAAAATAAAAACATTTTTATAAAGTGGATATATAGAGGTCTTTTTTTTAATTTTATTCAAAAATAATAATAATTAGGTAGAAGAGTCATAGTAGTTCACATTTTATGAGATACATACGTGTAGAAGCATAAGTATATAATATAAAAATAAAATTATATATTTTTATTTAGACCGTAAAACGTTTATAGGTTATATTACATACCCGGAGGTCATTATACAAGAATTTGTAATAAAATATATAATTTTGTTGGCACTATATTATGCATGTAGGTATATATAAAAAAAATAATTATTAGTTATATCGTTTTTATTCTAATAAATATGATATTATATAATTATTGACTTGTTCATTAGCGTGTATACTCACGATGTATATATTCGTTTAATTACACGACGTTTTCACGATTGAAACGTTTTGAATTCATATCGGGTCAACCGGGCACTGATTTAGAACACAGATATTATACCTAACGTATAATCTTAAAAGGAAAAATAAGATGATTCTTTCTAAAGGAAATGTTTCCACGATTGTTTTTACGTTTCACTGGAGTACAATCGTGCGAGTTGAATAAAGTCAATACTTTGATTCGTCTAATGTCACAGTTATACGGTGTAGATATTATTTATTTAATCACTTTGCAGTATCTCTAATTTTGTTTCGAAATGTTCAGTACGCCGTTCGTTATTGTGTACGGACTTTGTTTTATTTTATATTAGTTTCATTTTTATCCAATTTATCTTTTATCAATATAGGTATTATATTGTATCAAACTTTCGTTGTTATTTTTCCTAACACTTTTAATTTTTCTTTCCGATACAAAATACACTCGTATAACAACGAGATGATTTTTATATTACTCGTATATTATCATTTTGCGAATACGAGTAATTATATTTTCAAAAAAGAAAAAAAATTGTTATTCTTTATCAGAGCTACAAAATTTAGGTTTTTATTTTATATGATTTCCTATACGCGTAATTAGTTACGTATTATTTCATTTTACAGATAATGAATTATAATAATTGGACATTTTATTATCTATACCATAAATGATAAAACGGTTAACAAACGTAAACTTCAGAAAATAAAATAACTAAATAACTTCTATAACTCTGTAACTTATAATATATTACAACTTCACCGTTGTGTCACCGTTAAAACTTTTTTAATATTAAAATTTAAAAAATATATCTTATAATATTTAATATATTGTCTCCGATTTCAAATTTAGAGTTTAGACGGACAACTCGCGTCCAGGATTTTATGCGTGCCGCAGAATAATTTTATTTATTTAATGTTTTCAAAAACACGCCATTTTACCAACTTAAAATAGTCAAAATCAATTCGTTTTATATAATTATAATATTAATATATTTTATTATACGAATATTGGTACCGCTGTAAATGATATTTTCGGAGACACTGTTCGTGTACAGTGTACACACGTATCGTGGCTTAGGTTTATTCAATTTTTCGATAAAACTATTCTAGTTCGATTTTCAGTAGTTTTTTGGTCGTAAAACAAATTATTAATTTGCACGCGTCAAAAATTGACTTTTCTCGGGTTTTCCACATTCGTCGTGATCTACCTAGTATGTATTTTATATAATATACAACACACAGAATTTCAACCATAATAAAGGAACACAACAATGCAATACTTACGTATAATCAGATTTATAAGTCGGTGAGGATTTACGGGAGTCACTACGTTACGATGAAACGCGAGGGTTATTATTTCGGTTCGTATATCGAAAACGAAACGTATACAGCGTTTAAGAAAACCGAGCACGTTCAAAAGCCGATAAATGATATGTTGAACGCGTAGTTTATATTATTATAATATATTATTTTGATCCGAACGGAGTGAAACGAGGTTATTTATACGTGTGGAAATAAGAGAACAGGCGTGCCAACTTATACGAGTATACGTACGATTATTTTATAAGTCGTCTTTGAAAACCGAGTGCAGTTTGAGCGAGAGCAGGGAAAAAAATCGCATTATCTTTTTGTTTATTGTTTTCCAACGTAACGCGTATAATTTTATTATAATAATACACATAATAATTATATACACACATAATATTATTATTTTATACGTTATAATAAAAAACAAAAATGGAACACGCGAAAAATAAAAATAAAAAAAATAATAAAATAGTCGATTAATGGGGCAATAGTAATTGTTATAACAATCGTTAAAATCCATTCTTTCGTGGACAAATTATAGATAGGTACAGAATTACAACGGTATAATTATATTAACAAACGTAATAATCGGAAAGACGCGTATTATATAAATAATAATATATAATAAATAATTCTAATAATAAATAATAATCTAATATCTAATAAAAAATAAATTATATTTTTTAAATCGAAGAGACACTTTATTTTTGTACGTCTACAGCGATCGATATACTTATAATATTATAATAATAATAATATACATTTAACCATTTTTACATTTATAACCTTACGCTAACCTGTCCGTTTACTTATAATATAATACATAATCATTTTTCGATTCTATATGTACCTATAACAATATTAGGCCAACGTCACATTTTGATGAAATTGAGCTTGTTTTTGACCAATAATGTTTTTATTAAGTGTGACCAACAATAATAAAAAAAATTTGTTTATTTTATTTATTATCGTTTTCTTTTAAAATGTTCTATTTTTGTTTTGGCCTTTATTCTTACATCGACACACCTTATATTGATCGTGATTGTAACCTAACCTTAAACGTTTACGATATCGATTATATTATTATTCGCATTGATTACAATATATTGAACCGCGTGTAAATGGCATTATTTAAATATGTTATGTTATTAAAAAATATTATTGTATGGTGCAATTCTTGTCGTCCATTGACGACTGATGCGTTGATGTCTGTGCGTGCGGCGGCGGCGATGCTGTGTTGACCGCGACTGTTCGTGACTTGTTGCGCGGCGACCGATGGACGGCCTGCTGTTGTTGTTTGGCGTAATACGCGATGGCGTCGTTGGGCACGTACGAAATCCTGGCCGCAGTCCCAGATGTACCAGCGCCATAGTGACGACGGGCCGGAAGCCGATACACGGACAGATCGTCCAGTTCGCTGTCCGAACTGGACGAGCACGTGGAACAACATCCGTGTTCGGCAGAAGCTGCGACCGCTGATTCCGAGTCGCGAAAATTGCCCCGTCGGTCTCGGCCAACGTCGTCATTCGTAGTGACCGGTGGTCTATTCCGGTTGCCTCCACCGCTGGTGCTGCGGCTCCGGCTTCGATTCTGGGCATTCCGGCCGTCGCGGCGACGACGACGGGTCCGTCCGGACGTGGACGGTTGATCCGCCGCTGACGACGAAGCGGTACCGTCGAAGCGGACTGACCGACGACCGGTCGCTGTCATCTCTGGCGTGGACGACGACGAAGACGCCGTTCCGCGTTGCAGTTGTTGATGATGCGATTGAGATTGCGGTTGCGGTTGTTGCTGTTGCGGAGCAGCAATGGCCGCCGGTGCGGCGATTGGTGGCCGTCGGCTGGACGTCAACTGCGACGGTGACGGATTGGCCGCGGCTGCCCCCGAGGCGGCAGTTAGTTTCTCAAACTCGGTCAGTAACCGGTCGGTAATGTCTTCGTCCGAAATTAGCTTTTCCAGGAACCGTTGGGGCAGTTTTCCGTTGCTCAATAATCGCTTTATTTCGTACAACGTGTCATTCAAACGATCGCCGTCCGTCTGATCCACCGCAGTCGTCGTCCCGAACTCTTGACCTACGTGCGGCCGACGGCCGTCATATGGTAGACGGTCATAATCGTCATCGTCGTCGACTGTATCATCATCGTCCTTCATTACGGTTACCACTCGCCTGGATTCGACCTGAACGATGTCGTTATATCGCCGCGGACGCTGTCGTACGTCCAAATCTGACGGACGGGCCGCCGCCACCCGGAACGGTTGACGGGTTGGCGATGGTGAAGATCCGCCATTTTGTAACGTTCTGCGACCTATTTTCGGCGACCTACACGCTGACTGTTGGGACGGCGACGGAGACCTGTGAAAAAATCAATTAATTTAATATTACGAATTGATTAACCTGATCACAAAAATTGATTTAAGTCTATAAAAATTGGTCAAAACTTTCATAAATTCATTAAAAAAATGGTTAAAGAGACTTTCACTATAATTGGTCAAAATTTTCGTGATTTAATAAATTTATAAACATTTTATGTATATTTTATATTTTATAATTCGTAAATTAATAAACATGTCGGAGATATTTTTGGATTTATACGTTTTCCATTTTCATCGTGAATCGTACGATAATAATATCGGTAACTGGCAAGTATGGTACAATATGAAACGAATAATCGTGTTCGTGACAACGAAACGGTAAAGTGCGCATTGATTTGAACGTGGAACGATGGGTCGGATACGCGTCAGTCTACAACGGCTGAAGACGCGAATGAACGAAACCGAAATACTCAAATATTGTATCATGACAATTTTGGTTAAAATTTCAAATATTTAACAGTGATTATGCGCGTTGTCTTACCGTCGTTTCCCACGAGCGATTCGAGAAATGTCCGTCACGAGAGGGAATCGCTTAAACGAATTTTTTAACATTATTATACGATTTTAAACGAGAACATTGGACGAGAAAAACGAGAAGATTAGTTTTTGATTCGAATTAATGAATATTCATAAATTTCGTATAATTCTTTTTCCTTTTTCGATCACTCCAATAATTGCGTTCAGTCGAAACGATATTGTCGAAACGTGCGAGAGGACGCTCCGTGTTTTATCAGTGTATGATGATTTTTGATTCGCCGTTTTTGATTTCTTAATTATACACACAATATTGTGAAATACGCGTTATGTTTTTCGTGGTGAAAAATAAAAACGCGGTCGAACAAATCGTTTCGTGGCCAACTCTCGCGTATAATTTTTATTTACCGAGAAAAAGGGAGAGAGCGGAAAGAGAGAGAGAGACGATTATACCATTTAAAATATCAAACAATTCCGTGTCGTAAAAGGTTTTTATTTTTTTTTTATTTTTCCACCATCAATCGTACAATTCTGTGTTTAACTTAACTCGTCTCGTCGTTAAATAAATAATAAATGGAAAAGAACTTTTTATATGAAACGTGTGTACAAAATATAGAAACGAATGATGCGCGAAACTGTGAAAACGAGAAAAATATTATATTAAGTATTTTATACAGTTCGAAAACTATTCGCTTCCTCGAAGTGCTAAAAACGAACGACGTTTAAATCCGTTTAGACGTTTATATTCTGTACGCCGAATGAGTGACACATTTTTAAATTTACCGCAGTCGGTCGGAATCGATTTTAATCGGCCGTTAAAAATAATGATACGATGATGTAAACATTGTAAACCATTATTCAGACACCGTATCGAAAAATATAGAAACGAGTTGAAATTTTGCGGTTTCCGAATATTGAAAATGTCATTTTAAAAAATCCACGGACTAAAGGCGACGAATTGCCGGATCTTAAAATGTAATCGTATTTTAGTAGGAAATATCGCAATATTTTCCCACGCGACACACGCACGTTTTCAATATACCTAATTATAACTAATTGGAAAAGTAATTATAAAATATCGAGTAAGATTGATGAAAAAATAAATTAACGATGAAATGGTGGTAGTACGTAGTTAAATTTTTGTTTTTCACCCATTAAAAATGTTTAAACTTCAAATAATTCCAAATATATAACCTGGAATAGTCAAATATCTCTTATAATCGATAATATTTTTACCGGACATAAAAATTAAAAATCTAATTTGCGTATAAAATAATAATATTAATAGTAATTAATAACAATTGGATATTTTTAAAAATAATAATAACATGGGAATAAAATAATACTGATTGAAAAAGAAACCTACGCGATTCCGTTGGACGTCTGTCTGCCGCCGTAAACCGGCGAATCGGGCGCGGTGACGACCGGTTGTCGATGTTGTTGCGGTTGATGCGTGGGATTAACCGATGTCGTGCTCACAGCTGCCGCCGCAGCCGCGGCCACAACGGAAGTAGTGGCTGCGTCCATTTCCGATTCTGGTTTATGCGACGCGGCCAACATGGACGGTGTCGTCGGTGTAGTGGCCGTCGCTCCGGCGTCCGTAGCGTTCATTGCAGTTGTCGGCGGTTCGCCCTTGCTGCAGGCGATAGAACAGTAAATGGACCCGCGTCGCGGCAAGAACGGCCTGCCCAACAGAGACGATCTGCACGTGTGACAGCAGAAACACTGTTCGGTCGCGTGCCAGTGTTGTCCTTCGTGACTCATTTGTCCTGCGGATACACATTCATAATAATTATAGATTATGTGACATAATAAGATTTCGCTGTGATGATTGATTAGTAAAAGTATAATAACTATACAAGTAAAATATAAGGATAAATGGGATAATATGGATAGGAATAAAATAATTTTGAATATTCTTTATTTTTTTTAATAAATTACGAGTATATTATTAAAATATAGTTTTCATGTGATGAAAAAAAAAAATTGTGTTTTTCGCTTCAAAATATATACCTACTTCATACCGTATAGGAAAAGGACGTCATAACTTCAATATTATTTTAAAAAAAAAATAGTGAAGCACGTGAATATATTTCACAGTATATATTACAGATTTTGAATTAATCTGTAAATAATATATCGACACTTGACAGCAATGGCGTCGGTATAAAAAGTAGTTTTTAAATATTCTATTATTTATAGTACTTGTTTGAAAAAAATTAATTTGTCTAGTTTTTCTAATTTTTCTTCTTAAACTTAGGTTTCTGTGGCTGAGAATCACTGCGGGATTTGGCAAACGATTACATTAACCAACCAGTCGGTTATTAAGTTGACATCACGAGTTTTTTTTTATTTCAGTTTACACCGCACGCGGTCGAGTCGGAGCGAACGTGACGACGTCCGTTTTTCTATTACGGTCGATTGCAGCAATTCGCGCACAAGACAGGAACAGTGGTCGTTTCTGTTTATTATTATATTAAACGCTCTTATACGGGCGGTTAGGTTAACACCGGGTTCGGGTCGCTCCGAAGAGTTTTATAATTTTTTTTATCGAGGTCGTAAAAAAGAAAACTTTTCCGTTAAAGGGTGAAAGGCGTATTATCAAACATGTTATATATAACGTGCAATATATATTTATATAATTTACATTCAGCCGAAAACGTAACGAAACGTTCTCTAATTAACTCTGGGCGAAAAAAAAAAAAAAAATTATATCTCTAATTAACTCTTCGCGAAAAATACAAAATAAATATTATGTATACCTACATTTTATATGCGACACGATAATTTACAGCCTCATCGTATAATAAAATAATAATATTATACGCGCATAATATACGAAACGGGATAATTTAAATATTCAGAGAGACGCGGGTATAAAAACTGGTCTTTTTATATTTTTACAATATTTTTATTTCCACGAAAAAAACATTAATGAAATTCCTCGCGATTTTTACACTTTTATACTTAGCGCTAGCCATTGTTCTTTTTTTTTTCACTACTAATACTTGGAAATAATAATAATATATTTATTTTCTCTTGTGATGTCTTTTCGTGTCGTTTGCGAAAATTAATATTGTATTAATTATTTAATTAGTCGGAGAGTCGACGTGGACTCGATTCGAGAGTGGACTGCCTATTAGTTTTCGAAATGGATTTTTCTATCGATTTCTGTAATAAGAACAATATTTTTATATTTATTTCTGATAACAATTATATTATTGATAAGTGAGCGTATATACTTTCGATAAAAGTAACGAACCGGCAAATGAACCGACGCGAAGGATAATAAAATAATAATAATTATTATTATTATACGACATTGTTTCCACTATAGAAACGATTTAATAATAATAATTGACATTTTATGTACGCCAGTCGTTTCCATCGTCGCATTATATTATTATATACGTTAATCCGAAATGGGTTAATTGATTTCTGTCGCAGAGAGTGTATTGAATTTCCGAGAGAAAACGTTTTATTTTTTCATAATAATTCAAATAAAATGATATATTTATTATAAAATCATGATCGATCGTATATTGATTCGTAAATACGAAACGTATAACATGATGTATACGGGTTTCGTAACGCATATAATCTGTGATAAACGCGACTGGTCGACTCTCCGACAGTCAAAGGAATCTGAACGCAGGATCGGCCAGCGAAAAAGTATAGAAAAAAAAACGTCCTTCGGTATTATACGAGTACATTAAAATTACGACAATTATTGTAGAAAAATAATCGTTATTAAAAATGAGTGGAATCGACATTATTTACAATCGGCTCTCGGATTATATATAATAAATAATAATCCTAACCTAACCTGTATTATACGAAATACTCGCGACGTTATTAGCGAAATCGTCAGGAAATTTTTTCATATCTCCAAGATATTATTATAAAATGACATTAAATGTTACGACAGATATTATTATGTACGTATATTATGATATATAACAGGGGTTACCAAATAATTTCTATGCAGGTCCGTTTTGACACTTACCAAACTGGCCGCGGTCCCAAACAGTTTTAAAGATTTGTACACACACTATTAAATACCATTTTTTTTCTTTTTTTTTTCAATTAGTATTTATAATTATATATTTTAGATTCTGAGCGAAGCGAAGAATGTATTGGTTTTACAATGATGTGTGATTTTTTTTTTTTTTTTTTTTATTCTGAAGACATTTTTACTACCCGAAATAATGCTCCGATTATCACGAATAGGGTATGTTTCCGGTAGCAAAGTGGATCTAGTTGGTACTTTATTTAGGTCATTTTTTGAATTTCTCAAAATTGACCCTAAGCGGTAGAAAAAACTTGGAAAAAATGACGAAAAAGCGGCATTTTTCATGAAAAATGAAATTTTGACAAATTCAATTTCTATATTTCACGATAACTCAGGCAATTTTTAAGATAGCGACCTGAAATTTTTTTTGGGTGTTCACATAGCTATTATACATATGTGGTAAAATTTTGGAACCGTTATGTTAATTATTCTACAAAATATTAGACTTTGAATATTTCGTAAAATTCACGTTTTTACGTATATAATGTTTGATAAAATTGGCAATTTTGGGTATTTTGGTCTGAAAATTTTACTCAAGTATACTTACATATTACTTAACATCATACTAAAATATTATAAAAATCCATTGTCAAAATTTTTTTTTATAGCCGTTTTAAGTTGATATTTTTAGGAAAACGAAAATCTTAGAATCCATACATATAAATAAATATTCTGAAAACACTTTTACTACCCGAAATAACGCTTCGATTTTCACGAATAGCGAGTTTCAGATGTAAAAGTGGATGTAGATGGTACTTTATTTAGGTCATTTTTCGAATTTCTCAAAATTTACTATAAGCGGTAGAAAAAACTTCGAAAAAATGACGAAAAAACGGCATTTTTCACGAAAAATGAAATTTTGACGAATTCAATTTCTACATTTCACGATAACTCAGGCAATTTTTTAGATAGAGACCTGAAATTTTTTTTGAAGGTTCACATAGCTATTATATATATGTGGTAAAATTTTGGAACCGTTTTTTAAATTTTTCTACAAAATATTGAACATTGAATATTTCGTAAAATTCTCGTTTTTACGTATATAATGTTTGATAAAATTGTCAATTTTTGGTATTAATGTCTGAAAATTTTATTGAAGTATACTTACATATTAATTAACATCATACTAAAATATTAGAAAAATCCCTAATCTAAATTTTTTTTATAGCTGTTTTAAGTTGATATTTTTAGTTCAAACGAAAATTATAATCTGACTGAACTTCGCTCAGAATCGTTTTTTCGAATGCAATGGTTTATCATTGCATTCAAATTATAAATAAAATTAAACGCTATGGTTCGCACACCTGTATCCTGTGCGGCAGGAGTATCAGCTCTTTTTTTTTTTTTTTTCAATTAGTATTTATAATTATATTTCTTCATTTATTTATGCATTTTACCAAATTACAATTGAAAAAAAATATTGAAATAGAAAACATTAATTTCATTTTTAAATTTATTAATTTATCTAATGAGAAAATCGCATTTTTTATTTTTTTACGAGATTCTTTATGTTTGGTTTGAAGTTAAGATGATCATACTTTAACCGAGATCTGAAATTGTTTTTGATAAAATTCATCTTCGAAAAAGCTACTTGACAATTATTATATGTTGAAGTTGAACCAAACATTATACACAGTTTTGTAAGAGACACCGCAGACTACAGACTTTTATATCGGCCGATAGTTTGGTCGGGTTGGGCTACTATAGCGCACACTTGGCCAATTAAACAGTTGGGTTGGTTCGCCGACTGTTTAGTTTGAAGGCAATCGTGCGCCCATCAAACTTTTTAATCGGCCGATTGTAAGTCGTTATAATGTGCGCTCTTCCATACAACTTTGTACTGATTAAGAACCCGAACAAACTATCGGCCGATATAAAGTCTGTAGTGTGCGGTGTCTCTAACCAGACTTTTTATTTCTGGATATATAACTCGAATAAACTGATCGCACTGTAAAGTGTTCGGGACTTGAATAAATTTATCCTTTAATCCCAACTCTTCCTTAATAACGATTATTTCCATTTGCAATGCAGCTTTATTACAGCCGAAAACGCTTGTGGCTTCGCTACTCCAATCGCCATTGGGATGTAAAGAGAAGCAATTGTTTAAAATTTGCACTACATTCTCAATTTTTTCGAAATCAGTAAATATAATTTCAAATTCAGATTTCAGCATCATTAAAAAATTAATGAATTCACTGACGTCAATAACATCGTCATAAAAAAAAAAAAAAACGGTCTGTAGGTATATTAGGAAAGTGCTAATTTTTATTTTCAATATCTTCACAAAATATATCTATTTTCCTTGAAAGACATTTGATTTCTGATAGTAGATGACACATTAATGAAATAACTTGAAATACTTCGTTTAATATTGTGAAAAGTTACAAAACTTTTGGAAATGTAAAAACTATTTCGCCAATAATTGGTGATCCCTAACTGTGATATAAGATATACCTAACCGAATTCGTTTATTATGTCAAAATTAATTTCTTTTTCTATCGATATACGAAAATATTGAAATATATTATTATCTATTAACGTTGGAAATAATAATATGTTAATTTTCCAATTTTTAAGTCGAATGATAAAGTTGAAAAGCACACGCGTTCAAAAACAACAATACAATATGATAAATATTATGCAAAAATACGGTTTATGAAATGTTTTAAACGCTGTTTTGCACGAAGAGAGAAGAATGCGAAGTTTGATAAAATCAATTACTTTATGTATATTTATCTAGCAAACAAACAGAAATAATAATACGTAAATTATAATAATATGTAAATGGATATACGCCGCGAGTTCGCGCAATCCCGATTCAATAACACTGCGAAGTGCAGTCTCGGTGACATTCTCTATATATTGTACATTCCAAAGCTACCGCGGTATAATAATAAAATATATAAACGCACGTTATCATAATAATATTTATGAAAATAATAATAATTTAAATCGACCGGTATTAAAATCGGATATCTCCGATTATCATCACTTTTGATAACGGCTCGGTCGTACGCGTGTTTTACCTACAATAACAGCCATATAAACGATATCTATTATATCATTTCACGATTATATTATTATAGTTATTACTTATTACATATTATTATATCGGAATATATACAGGAAATTAATTTCCGAGAGTCGACTGATCATATTGTATTACAATCGCAGTTCATATTATAATATTATTATTATATATAGGTATAACTTGTCATAATTTGGGTTATTGCAAATAATTCCGATTTTTCGAAAAAATATCATTTGCGGATTGCGGTTTAAAGGTTTTGGTTATTTGGATTTTTAATGATTTTTATTTGGGTATGTTTGGGTGGTTTTGGAACGTCGAATACGAAATACTGCATGCGAAAAACCGTATCGTAGCATCCATGTAAAAACTGTGAGTGTGAGTTCTATGTGTACCACAGCTCAAAGCCGTAACTGAGAAAAATTTTCGGGGAGGGGGGGTCCAATTTTAGATTCTGAGCGAAGCGAAAAAAAATGTATTGGTTTTACAATGATGTGTGTATTTTTTTTTTTTTTTTTTGTTTGGTCTGAAAACACTTTTACTACCCGAAATAATGCTTCGATTTTCACGAATAGAATTATATGTTTCCGGTTGGAAAGTAGATGTAATTGGTACATTATTTAGGTAATTTTTCGAATTTATCAAAGTTGACCCTAAACGGTAGAAAAATGACGAAAAACGGCATTTTTCACAAAAATTCTCGTATTTATGTATATAATGTTTGATAAAACTGGCAGTTTTGGGTTTTATGGTTTGAAAATTTTACTGAAGTAAATATTATTAGATTTTCTCCGTTGACATAAAATACAAGTATTCTGAAATATAATTCATTTTATTTTATAATATAACATTTAATAATAATAATAATGAAACTACTATTGGGATAGTAAATTTTTAATAATTTATTTAATATTAAAAAATATAGATTTTGGAAAAATTTCGGGAGGGGCCGGACCCCTGGACCCCCCCCCCCCCCTCAGTTACGGCCGTGCCACAGTTGTAGATATACTGACGTGATGTGTATATACATAACAATTAGAATTTTGTGTCGTGAAAATCGATCCGGTACATCGCATCGCCTTATGATAAGTAATATTGTTGATTTACCCCGGTTCACTTTAGTGCTCCCTGGGATTTTGAGTATACGGGAACACGTAAAAATATTAAAATCCCATTGCGTATAACTACTTCACTTCATATTACATTATTTCATTAAACATACACGTTATATAATAATAATTTGGTCATTTGTTTACGAGTTACGACTCTATTATATAATATCGGTCCACGATTAAATTAATAGTCTCTTGTAGCTGTAATTCATTGCGGTACTTTTTTAATTGAAACACACAATATATTCATATAACATAATGTTAAAACTGGAAAGTATCGTTCTGACCTGCGGAAAGTTGAGAATTTTTATATTTTAAAAAATTCATAAAAGTATTATTTATATTTTTATTTTTTATTATGATCAGGAAAGAAATTTTTACGCGTTCGGAGATTTCTATCATCGTGAAATGCAATGCACAATATGATTTCATTGTGTACAACTGTACAATAATGTGCAAGTATAAATAAACAGAACCCGGTTTTTGATTTTTTATCCTTAATTCCTATAATCAATAGAATTTTAGTCTTATCACTGCAGGTGATTTGTAATAAAAAATATAACAGTAATCGCATATATTATTATATATATTTACAATAATAAAATGGAATATTTTTTTTTTTTTTTTTAAAAATAATGTCCCCTTGTACAGAATAGTTTTTAAATTACAACTCTATAATATATATTTAATAATATAAATATAAAAGGTTACTAATCATTAAAATACATAGAAATGAATTACCTGCAGCAATAAATCTTTTTTACGTTAGCAAAGAGCCAAAGACTTATTTTTTGTACGATTCGTATTATGCATATTATAATATTGAAAGGGTGTAAATAGTAAATACCTGTAAGAATTAAAATTTAAACGAAAATCTTGCGAACCGTGTAAATAAAATATTTTTTCATTAAATATTTTTTATCGTCATACGTGGAATTTGTATGTAATACGCTAGAATTGATTATAATGAAATAATATGTTAGAATATAACACGTATAGGATTACGGGAATTTATGTATTTGTTTTTAATCGTATTTTTCTTTGGAACTGTTCAGAAGCGTGATTTTTTTTTCAAAATTCAAACATAACGAATATTCGAGGAGTTGATCGGTCAAGTTTTCTATGAATTTTGAAAGCGTTATTGCATAAGAAGAAAAATCACGCTTTTGGAAGGCTCAATAGAAAAATACGACGAAACAAATAGCACAAGTACCCTTGTAACGGTACGTTAGGTAAACGTATATACCGGGGTAACGGCTCATAATAACTTTTCGATTTTTTTTTTCACTTTAGTGCGTATACCTTTAAAATAATTTCTGTACAGCGATTTGTCATTTGATATATTATTATTTCTATAATTATTATATTCTTCGAACGAGTTGTACGTAGTAATAAAATGTATACCAATACTACGCCGGTATATGGCGCTATGGCAGGATTATATTACGCATTTTGTTGCTAACGTTATCTGCAGAAATAAACTAATATGAGATATGACATATGACAATCAATATTATTGATATTTGATAGTAAATAAATATTGGGTAAATATAAATTTTCTATTCGAAAAAAAATCCTATGTTTCGTATGTTTATTTCGAAGTATGGACGAAGGGGAGGCGGAGATTTAACTTTTTATATCATCTAACCTAACCTATGGCGAGTTTTTTTGGCGTATAATCAAAAATTTTTTTTTACGACTATGCCACTGATTATAATCTATTTTTTCGTATTATACAATTATAAGAGTAAAAAATTATTTCCTCAATTATTCTGGTCTCTGCATGAACATTCATGCAATTAATAAAAATTATAATCATTTTTTTTTACGTATTGACAGGCGTCGAAAATTAGGTAATTATAAAAATTAAAACCGTTTTCATAGTTCATTTTTTAAATAAAAATTAAACATACTTTTTTCTCTTATAATATGACTTAGGGCCATTATAATCACAGACCTTAAAAGCAACGATCCGCGCATTCAGTTCCTCCCACTTGTCCAACATAGAGTGCTAAAAATAAACAGTGGATAAACTACAGAATAATCAAAACGGACACTGATAATAATTTATACAGGTTCTTATGGGAGCGCAATACATTTATGGATGTTTTCATACCGCGATGATGTTAATTATTTCAAAATGTCGATTTTTGTTTGGCCATAGCTAAAAAAAAAAAGATGTGCTGATACTCCTGCCGCATAGGATACAGGTGTGCGAATCATAGCGTTTAATTTTAATTAGAATTTGAATGCAATGATAAAACATTGCATTCAAAATTACGATTCTGAGCGAAGTTCAGTCAGATTATAATTTTCGTTTGAACTAAAAATATCAACTTAAAACAGCTATAAAAACAATTGAGAATAGAGATTTTTCTAATATTTTAGTATGATGTTAAGTAATATGTAAGTATACTTCGGTAAAATTTTCAGACCTTAATACCAAAAATTGCCAATATTTTATCAAACATTATACTCGTATATGTAAAAACGAGAATTTTACGAAATATTCAATGTCCAATATTTTGTAGAAAAAGAAACGTAACGGTTCCAAAATTTTACCACATATATATAATAGCTATTTAAACACCCCAAAAAATTTTCAAGTCTCTAACTTAAAAATTGCTTGAGTTATAGTGAAATATTAAAATCGAATTCGTCGAAATTTCAGTTTTCGTGTAAATTGCCGTGTTTTCGTGGTTTTTTCTACCGCTTAGAGTCAATTTTGAGAAATTCAAAAAATTACCTAAATAATGTACCAACTACATCCAATTTCTAATTGGAAACATTGTTATTCGTGAAAATCGGAACATTATTTCGGGTAGTAAAAGTGTTTTCATACATAAAAAAAAAAGACACACATCATTGTAAAACCAATACATTCTTCGCTTCGCTCAGAATCTAAAAATATATAATATAATATTAAAATTCAGTAGGTATCAACTAATAATTATTTTATTATACTATCTCTGCCTGTAATAATAAAATGCATTATTGTTTTAATAATGTATTAAATACAAAATAAGTACTTAGGTATATATTTAATTAACAATATGAAACAATTAGTTAAAGTTTTATTTTATAAACTACAAAACTTAAAAATTGTATTTCATTATATTTTAAAAAAAACTCTGAGTGCAAGTTTCTTAGTTTTATCTTTACTCAATCTATGCCTTCGTTGCATTGATTATAAATACTAGTATTTATAATCAATGCTTCGTTGTTTACGATTTGTAGGATTTTAATAAATTAATGTATTTAAACTTTAAAGTATTTGTAAGAATAACATTAGGGAGAATAAAATATGATAACATTGGATGGATACACTGAAAATATAATATAAAAACATCTCGCCGGTCATGCCACTGACGACGTCTCGTCCGAATTTTTAAGTATATAATGACTTATTATTTCAATAACAATTTTCAAAAATCAACGAGCGGAGTAAACGTGAATTTAAATTTTGTTGTTATAATAATATTTATACCGTCCTGTGTTATTATAATTATATTATGTATTTTGTATAAATATAAATAATAAGGACTACCTTTCACTGTCTCTGAGATTGATAATATTTAGTGTATTATTATATGTACAGGATAGCGACTTGCGAGGGCGAAAGTATAATTATTTCTCCAAAATCGCGAATACCAACAATCACTCTGTACACATACTTATTTGATTTATTTCGCCCGCGTTTACAAATAATAATAATAATAATAATAATTTTTAATATTATTTACTGCACGTACATTATAATATAAACGGCGGTATATATTATAATGTGTACGAAAACGATTTTGTTTTCCTTCTCACGGCCGGCGTCCTCTTTAAAAGGTTTCACTTATTTACTCCATTATAATAAAATATATTATATTATACGTCTTACACTTCTACCGATTGGATATTTCGTACGTGGCCTAAAAAATAATAATATTTATTATTTTATGAATATTATTCGAAACGGGTTTTCTCGCTAGTTTTTTATACACATTAATCGCGAGTATCGCTTTTAATACGTATATTATTATTTATTATAAAAAAAAAAAAAAAAAAAAAAAAAAAAAATAATAATAATAACTAGAATATTGTTTTAAACGCGGTTAATTTTTATTTTTCAAATGTTTATTATGTAGTGCAGCTTGTGCGCTTACACGAAGAACTGTTACTCGAGCCGCGAGTGAAATTTAGGTACGTTTTAATCAATACGCAGGTTTTCTTTTTTTTTTTTTTTGAAAAAAAAAGTATACTAGAATTTTTAATTATTATACGTTTAAGTACTTTATACGTTAGTTTAAACATTTCTAATCGTTTTGTAGACGACGATAATAATTAAATATTATACACATTTTAACTTTACGTTCGCAACAGGTCGAAATAAATAGTTCGCGGAGGGACGTCCAATATTGCAGATACCGTAAGCTTAATATTTCTATAATATATTTTGTATTGTCGCGTGTACAGTACTTGCACAGTAATAAAGTCTTAAAATTAAATATTAAAATTATGTACACACAAAACGTCTGATTTTAATAAGAATTTCATACGCGATGGATGTATTATTATAGGCGTTACGATAGTGAAGGGTTAATTAGAAAATGTCCTCTCTACTTCGACCACCGTGTTTTGTATACGAACTTGTAAACGTACCTATTTAAATTTAATATTATTCGTTCTGTTTTGTAAAAGTTTTTAGGGCATCGTAAATAAAAAATTCCACCTATTCTACGAATAAGTATATAGCAATTGTTTAAAAACCGCCAATTATGTGTGTGTATATACTGTATAAGTAATAATAGAGTTTAAATTTTACTTCTCGTGAAGTATTGTTTCAAAACATTAAAACATGCAAATATGAGAGTTCTCGTTATAAATATGTACGAGTATATAATACAGGTACAATATAGCTGTATACACTAAATACAATATAACCTTTTATTACAGGCGTGTATACAATCATATTGTAATAGTCTCACTCGACGTCCAAATAATAATAATAATAATAATAATAATAATAATAATAATAATAATAATAAATTTTATAATATAAATATAATTATAATTATAATGCGATTCGAAGAAACTCGCGTGTACAATCGAGAGAAACTGGATAGATTTAATATTTTATAAAATATTTATAATTGCTGCGGAAAAAATTTACTCTACTTTACATTATAATATAGGAAAATAAAGTAAAATCCAGTTAAATATAGGCGTATGTATTATATTATTGGTAACGATTTCTATGTGAAATGTCTGTTTAAAACGACGTAAAAATAATACATATTTTAAACGTTGTTCAAAATACGCGATTTTGAACGTACTCGTAATACGGTTTTTAATATTGAAATCATTAGGATGAAACTATCCATATCAATATCTATTGATAGAGTAAGAATATCAAACAAATATAATCCATACGGTGAGTTTAGTCGAGATATAATATAAAATTATCATATAATTCAGTAATAATTTGACGTTTAATTGTTTCTTCAGTTTCGCATATTTCATTATATACAGTATAATTATTATAACGGTCCAGAACGTAATATAATTTATAATATGCGGTATTGGAGTTTTATATACGAGTATATATTCATTCTTTTAATCGTTTTACTTTCGATTTTGACACACCGAATATTGTACCAAGCAGCTCGCGCGTTCATTTCGTCGCACACGAATTAATTACACATTTTACACCTTCATGAATCGTATATATAATAATAATAATTATATTATTATTATTATTATTATTATTATTATTATTATTATTACATTGTTCACAGGACCAATTAATAAGGCATGTTCGTATATTATTATAGTGCCAATGAATGTCAGAGGTGAGTTATGCACCCGACGGAAACTTTCACCGTGTGTACATAACACACGGTATAATAATAATACGTATTATAAGTTATAAGTATACAACCGTTAAAGTTGTTATCAACCTACGGTCCTAAATATGTTAAACTGTTCGTTTCGACGCGAGTTTAACGGTTATAATATCCATTAGTATAACGTTATAAATATATTATTATTATCGGAAATAATTATTATACTTCTGTATAATATAATATCACGTATAACACATTTAGGACGCGCGGCGGGCGATATCCGTCCAAATGCAAATTTTTGAACATTTTGACCTTTGCGATTTAAAATAAAAAAAAAATTCTGTACGTTTCTTTGCCTTTTTTCCATTCGAGTCCAGTAGATTCGTTAAAATTTCAACTTTTTTTTTATTTAAAAGAATAACAACTGTAATATCAATCATTTAAAATCGAATATCCGTTCCGATATTATACTAAATATATTAATATAATGTTTTGTAAAAATATTGACGAAAAACGGTTTGCGGGTCATCCGCACGATACAATATAATCACAGCGGGTCGCATGTAGGCCACGTATTAAAAATAATATGTAGGTATATAATTTTATATATGACTGAGTCAATTTCGATAATTTGTTTTCTTGAAAACATTTTTTTTTTTTTTTTTTAATATTTTAAGTACTACGATCGATCATCTTACCGTGGTCCACGCTTATTGGGTCACCGCAAGAATCGCAATATTCTGCAAACAGCCCGTCGAAACACTGTAAACAGTACGGCCTTCCGTCTCTCATGATGTACCTCTGACCGCCCAACTGTTTGTCGCATTCCAAACACGCGAAATGTTTCATGTGCCACGCGCGACCCTCCGCTTCGGTGCACTCGTCGGCGAGGATTATCTGGAAATAGACACGCACACATAATATTATGTATCGAGATTAAAATTAATTATTACGACTTTTTAAAATAGCATTTACGTTATATATATTATATACTTTTTGATATCAAATATATTTTTTAATCAATATATTTAATCAAATAAATTTTTGATATCAGGAAAAAAAACGAAACGATCGTTTTATGCGTTTTCAGAAAATTTTCATTTGAACATAATATTATATACCTACATCACCATAGTATACCGCTATTCGTTTAGGGCAAACGAATATCGCACAAGTGAAATTTGTCGAGAATTTAAATATAGAATAGAAAAAAAAAATGACAGGATTATGACTATACAATTGCATCGGATAACTGTGATTGGCGATGGTAAGATATCATGAGTTGTATATACTATAAATAATATAATTCATTATTATTTGAAAGCGATGTGATGAATCATTGCATTCGAAAAGATACCGGTGTGATTTCTGAGCGAAGCGATTTTCAAAATATTACACGTTCATTTTTAGTGTATAACTCTGCACATTTTATACATATTTGTGCGTACAATTTTCAGAACTTCCAATTCAAAATTTTAAATTAAGCTAAAGACCAGAAATTTAGAAAATATTTAAAGTGTTTTATTTTCTCAAATTATAAACGTAACCGTTCCAAAATTTTATCACGTATATAGAGAACATCCACAATAATTTTCAAGTCTCTAAGTTCAATTTGCACGAATTATCGTAAAATATTGAAATTGAATTCACATAAAAATTTCAGTTTTCGTAAAAAATGCCGTATTTTTGTCATTATTTGGTATAGTTTTTCTTATCGTATAGGGTTAATTTTGAGAAATCCAAAAAATGACCTAAATAAAGTACCAACTACATCAACTTTTCAACCGGAAACATAATATACGCTATTTCGGTTCGAAAAAGTGTCTACATACAAACTAAAATAATAAAAAGACACATCATTGTAAATCAATGCATTCGCTAAAAATCTAAAAATTTTGATTTAAAAAAATCTCAGTGAGTGTATTCGCACCCACTAGCTTCCCACCGTGGGAGCCCCTGTTGTATATAAATACAAATAAATTTGTAAAATTTATAAAGTTCTATACTTAATAAAAATACCCACAATTGTTCCGAAATATCAATGAAGATTCTCCACGAAAATTTCAATCAAGTCTAAATAGATTTTTATATTTTAAATTCAATTTTGTCAAAAATACAGTTTCCAAGAATGTTACCGTTTTTCACTATTTTTTAGTATATATGGTTTCCTTGATGTCCGAGAAAACTATTAGAGAATTCGAAAAATAAATATTAACTAGATGAAAATATTTTCTATCGAATACATTTGTGGTAATCGGATCTTATTTCTACCCTAAAAAAGTATTTTCACGCATGTATATATAAAAAAAAAAAAACAAATCACATTATTCAGCTACTGTGTAAACTCACTTACATTCCTCAATTCATCAGAATTTAAAATCTCAATTTTTAAAAATGTTATTAATATTATTATGTTTTCTTATTATTCGAGTGTGTATTTTATTAATTAAATAGTAGGTAATAAAAATATAATTAATGATAAAATTTAATTGCATTTTTTTAAAATTATTTAAACTATATTTGAATTCATCAATATTTTTTTAAAGTGTTATTTTTCATCTTATCACACCCTAGTATTTATTTTTAGTCAGGAAATATCGGTTTGACGTTGATTTAAGCCTTAAAATGTATGTAATAATTTTTCAAAGAAATTATTATTATCTATATAATATCGTTTAGTTGATGTCTTGATGTTATGCAACACATGCACACATTAATTAGACTCTAAAGGAACGAATATCACGATTGAATAAAAAAAATTTAAAAAAACATTAGAACAAAAAAAATAAATAAAGAGTCATAGTAATGAAAACGATTATTTTAAATATTATCGTGATAAAGTAATTACGAAATCCAAACGAGTGTCATGTTTTTTTATTTCTTACGTTTAATTGCAGATAAATCTAATATTAAATTTTAAAAAATTAAAAATTAATTTGTGTTTTTATTATTATTATACTTCTTACCGCATGTTATTAAAAATGTAAGTATGAATAATTCTTGCAATTGCTCCCACGTGAAATCGCGTTATCGTTTACGTTTATTGTTTCTCGTTTAAAAAAGTTTGTACATTATCATAATATTTAATTCTATTTTTTTTTTTTTTTATTTTTTTTATCTTATATTAGACTTTTAACTTAAGTGTATAATTTAATATTCAAAAATCCAGGCGTTAATTATTATTATTAATTTTGACATAACATTTTAGTTCTTTCTTTCCATGATTCTATACATACTCGTATTATAGAATATTATTTTGTATAATTCTCTTTCTGCTCTCCTCTATATTCAATTTGATTACTTATATCGCAGGAAATTTAATTTCATTTTATAACTGTACCGCCGTTGCACTCGTATTATATTTCTATATATATATACCATACGATAACGCAATAAATTTTATTACTTAAATCCTCGTGGCGTTCTCATCTAATTAGTGTTTTTTTTTTTTTTTTTTGTTTTTTTTTTGTACAATAATATTATTATATTATACCTTTTGGTCGCTCGTCTTCTTTTCTTCTGCCATAACACAATAATAATTACGCCGGGTACAATATACGCGCGCGTATTTATGACGGTATTAATAACAATAAAAACACACATTTAAACGCGTAATTATTACAGACGAACAAATTATATTATTATATTACGGCACAATTTATAATTGTATATACGAACTCAAAGAGTATATAAACGCGCGTCACGGACGTTAAACAAAATGTATATATAATGTGCGTATGCACAGTCTAGTGGATATAAATTAAAGGGTTAAAGGGCGAAAAAACAAAAAAATAAAAATAGCTCCGAATTATAAACAGTAGTTATATTTATAATTATATTGCTGTACACACTACTATTATATATTATTATTATTATTATTATTATTATTATTATTATTATTATTATTA
>JAIUCT010000016.1:8209907-8225400 GCA_021307375.1 Tetraneura akinire | reverse complement strand
TAATAATAATAATAATAATAATAATAATAATAATAATAATAATAATACGCATACGTACATATTTTAACCATGCCGATTATTCGTAGGCAGTGGTTTGGATATTTATTATATAATATTATACTATATATATATATATTATATAGATACGTTAATTTATACGATTTTTCGTCCATACGAGTATATTATATACCTAGGTATATCGGTTGGTATACGCGTATGGCGTATCCACGGAGATTGCATATTATTATTATATATATCTTACTATATTATAGCCCGCAGACTTTCCGTCGTACACGTGGTTTCCTATCCGATCAACAGGTGGGCGTGATTCGTTCGCAACTACTCGTATTTGTTAATTATTGCGGAACGTCGTCCAAGTGTAAGAAAAAAAAAACGGAGGCTATAATATAATAACTGCGTTGGTATAATTTTTCGAATATAATATTATAATAATACGATCATTGATTGTTAATCGCACCACGTGACAATAAATTATAATAATATTATACTATATATAAGTATAATCGTATAATATATACGCGTAGAATTATTGTATATAGGGTTACTTTATTTAATTCATCTATGAGCAGTTACGAGCAGTCGCAACTAAGGAGAGGCTAGGGGTGCTCAAAATTTGTAAACTATCACCCCCCCCCCCCCTAAAAAAAAATTATTACTTAAATGTCCAACGTGTATTTCGAAAAAAGAATTGAATTTATACGAAGGAATTTTTTTTTTGGAAGAGAGTGTGCTTATATTGTCTAAGTTTAAAAAATTACCAACAAAATTTTTCACGCGCATGTATCATAAGTTAAAATAATACACAAATATAGTCGTCGAAATAACCGTGGAAAAATTTAATATATCGTATTTATTGTCGTTTTTCACGAAACATAATATTAATATAATATTATAGAGTTTTAATTTTTAAATGCCATCGACAGAATATAATATCTTTTTTTTTCAGTACGTTCTTATTCGGATATAACATAAAATGTAAAGTTGTCCGAATCCAAGGACGTTATTAATATTATTGAGGTATTTTCAGTTATAGATTATAATTTAACTCTTGCTTCTATGTTTTTTTTTTTTTTTTTAAAGAAATATTTTTTATTTTTAATAATGTTATGATTGGTCGCATCCCTTTAAATATATAATTGCATTTAATTGTTATTCGTTAATATTTTTATCAAATCTAACCTAAAAATTTGGTCGTTTCATGCTTAAAAATTGATTATAATATATTTAAAATTGACCCGACGCGTTTAATACGTTTGCATAATATTGCATCCCTATAACGAAAAACTGAAATGACGTTCCTATATATTATACGTCTGTGCGTTTATCCGACATAAATTAGGTATATTATATTATAATTATTATTATTCGATCGAATCCGATTGTAATATTTATTTATTGCAGCGCACGGCCGCACGATTAACGCGTTGTTCTATTCACAATTCACACAAATCGGTTTCGTCGAGCAAAGGTGGTACAACTACTGCGTGTATATTCGTTATAATATAATATAATATAATAATATTATATACGACGAGCGGCTGTGTTTGTGTCGCGCGTGCTAGACGACGTTCGATTGTTAATGACAATGGGACGTTGTATAATTACTCGGAGCGTAAATAATTTATGGACCGAACGTATACCCAGGTATAGTATTATATCGGTCTGTCGGCGCATACCGCGTTATATTATCATATAATAGACGGCGTTAATACGTATATTATTGTAAAATCGTATACGTGCGAGACAAATTGTATTGAAATCGTTCGCGTATTATAATATTATACCTACAGTCGATTATATAACGTAGAGCGGCGATGAAACATACATATAATATATATATATATAAGTATACTTTTGAACTTTAAACGAATAAAAGGCAATCATTTAAAATGCGTATATCCAACGACCTTCCAATAAATAAAAAAGGGTTACGACTAATTCCATTTTTTTCTAAAATAAATACAAAAAAAAAAAAAAAAAGGGTTGCACAACTAACTCGACTGCGTCAATCCCTGGTCGTTGGTGCGCGTAGATTTTTAATACCGAAATAAATATAGGTATTATATACACACATATATATATATTATATTCGGTCAAGTGATGTATTTATGTTACATATTTGCGTGTTAAATTAACTTTTATCAAAATCCAAACAGAGGGTGGTTCGAACCACGATTTTAATATGTTTACGACCGTAATTTATTTAACCGATAAAATCGTTTAATATGTCGTATTAATTGATAATCATAAATTAATATTATGTACAACGTAAATGGAGTAATATAACTTTTAAAGTATTCAGGGTTTAAAATTGTTTACACGCCAGTCTTTAAAGATAAACTTAAAGCTAAACAATAATTCAAATTTAAAACGCGTTCCTGCTTAAACGTCGTCAAAATATCTATTATACATACTTATATAGTCAGGTATTTATCTTATTCGGGCAAATATGGACGAATGTTATATTAAGAACGTCACCAAGTTAATTTAATTTTGAATGTACATCTACCCACATAACTATTATATTATTATTATTATTTTTTGTAATTATACGGCCACTAGTTCCGGAGGGTATTATTTTATAATATGGATCAATATTATGTGGAACGAAGGTGTTTCACGGACATAAAATTAATGTATTTATTTTCTAGGTGGGCGGATGAGTGTTACGCGCGGTTTGTATTATAAGAAAAATATTCACAAATTATTATAAACGTCTGCATTTCCAAGTACATTCGTATGTATCAGTTTCACGCAATTATTATAAGTTTGTATATTATACCGTTTAAAAGTGGAAGGAAATAATAATTGTTACACTCGAGTAATGAAAGTAATGTACGAGTATTCTATACAATATGTCGAGTATTTCATTCTCTCAGCACAGAGTAAAAGTGAATACATTTTACACACGCCGTTATCAATTTTAGAGAACAACTATAATAATCTATAAGTAGGTACGTACAAGGTACAACCTAAGTATAAAATGTATTATAATATTTTAAGCATTTCTTTCAAATAAATAAAAAACGTTTTGACTTTTTGATACTCATTTTAGTTTTCGATATGTCGTATATAATATACCTTTGAGCCTTTGACAGCTTGTTCTCGCCACAAGAACGATTTTCACTAAGGGATTTACTAAAGATTTTTCTAAGGGACACACTACACAAAATATCAGTTGGAATAAAAGTACTGAAATTTTTGTTGGACATATGGTTATGGTATGTTGCACGTGACACGTGAGTATATAATATAAAATCACGAGATATTATTGGAAAAAAGTGACGTTTTGTTCGTCGAAGGACTCCAGGGGATACACACACACACATTTCCCGATTACTTATAATAATTGCGTTTAAAGTCGTAACGCGTTCTGGTCAAGATTCATTCGGCGAAATAAAAAATATATATATATATATATATATTATATTATACAGTCGACATAAATATATGGCAGAGCTGCAGGTGACGTGATTGCGTGTGAATAACGTGAGGTCGATTTTCCAAAATAATTAAACTCGCGAAACGTTTGAATAAATCAAAAACCGTTTATAAATTAAATATGAAATCGAAAAAAAGGACATTCTACTCGGAAATCTAAAGAGAAAAAAATTCGCCTAATTATTTTGGCAAAATGTATATTTATTAATCGTACACAATATTATGTATACGAATTGTTTGTTTGAAATAATTGAGCGGAGCCAATAATTTCTACATTCCTAAAACGGTTCTTCTGTAACGCGTAATTTCACTCAAAATCAAAAAATATTATGTTTAGTGTCGTTTAGGTATTTTAGGTTGTTTTACGAGTTTTGCTAACATTCAAATAATGAGCGAAATGACCAAATATGTACCTATTATAATATAATATGAATATATATTTTATCGCGACAATGTTAAGTCGTTTATTATATTTCGTATTATTTATTCTTTATATAATACTGTAACTATTTTAGATACGACTTTTCCTACCCCTGGACGTTATGCGCGACGTCAGCCACCATTGAGGACGAAATGTTTTACAAATACGTGCTTTATATACGTATTTATTGTGTGTGTATATACATATAATGATAAGGTGGATACATAAATATAAATAATAAAGTTGTGTTGGATCTCGCATCGAGTGTATATCTCGAGACAGAGCCGTTTGGCGATTTTTCTCATCTGGTCGAGTGAGAAACAACACAGAAATAAGAGAAAGAAACGGACGGACGGACGGACACGATAAAATCGTATAAATAAATAAATAAATAACGCGCGACCGTGTAACACGTAGTCCTTGTACTCTCACACTGGCAGTCCGCGGCGTACACGTTATTATTATTACACAAGTCGACACGAGAGTCGTATATCCGCCTGTAGGTAGATATATATAGGTAATAATATAAACGCACAAGATATAATATTAAGTATAAATTCATATTATATACGAGTATATAAATATATTGAATATTATACACACATGATATTATTATTGAGAAAGACAAATCACGCGATATACTTGCAGATCGTATTATATTATTATAATATGTACCTATATATATACGAGCATAATATACAGTGTGAGTCTAAACGCGTTTTTGAATTCTGATTATCGGCGTTTATAATATTACATTATACAGAGTGTGGTTTTTGAGTTCTAATAATATTTTATCGCTTAAATATTATACTCGTATATTATATAATACGATATCTTAAAGTCTTATAATATTATTATCGTATAATCTATTATTAGCGCTTATCATCTTTTGCGGATTGCGAAATTAAAAAAGAAAAAGAAAAGAAAAGAACAAAGATTCATTAACGGTCAAGTATATTTTTACGAACGTCCTGTATTCGTATTTGGCGACAATAGTTGATTTCGTTGTCTCGCAAAGTTGCAACTCGTGTGTGTGTGTGTGTGTGTGTGTGTGTGTGTGTGCAGTGTATCTAACTAGGTGGAAGTCATAATATAGGACTACACAGCAATATTATTTAATATTCCATGATGGAACGCTTGGAAAAGAAAATACGTCATATTTATTATATATATAAAAAAAAACCGTTAAAACGTTTCGAGTAGGTATGTTGTTAAAAACAGTCAATGACCGTTTATGTTGTATAATACGTATATAACTACTTACTATAATATTTGTAAATATAAGGATTAAATTATATATAACATTATGGCAAATTTGTAGTGTGATTATAATAATTATAATGTATTCTCAATCGGCTTTGGCGCATATTATAAGTTTAATATTAATATATTATTATGTATAAAGAAGTTTCATATAATAATATATTATGCAAAGCTGTCTCAGATTATGACGTAGGTATTATAATATGTTTTGCCATATACTTATAAAGTATTATAACATCAATGTTCTTGCTTGTGTGCGCTTCGTTTGCAGACTGCAAGTTCTAAATACTCAAAGCGCGTTAACTTATATAAAATAATAATATTATAGGTATTAAAAATATGAATATAATAATATATAGAATATCTTTATAGGACTGATTTATTATAATATTTTATAAATTTAATGTTATCATTTTGTTTCGCTCGTTGACGACATTTTACGTTATATATACCACTTTATACTTGACAAGCGGTATTGCCACAGCCCCGTCGTAGCGCACTTGGCTGTCGGATTTTTAATTAAGTAAAAAAAAAAAAAAATAAATAAATATTGTAGCATTTTTTTTTTTTACATTCCGTACATTAAATACTAAAAAAATATATATTAAATTTTTTTTTCCTCGTCAAAAATGTTAGTTTTAAAATACGACATAAAATCGCTGCACAAACACAATATTATACAAATATATCGTATAATATTTTAATATAATATAATAATAAAAATAATAGTATAGCCCCGAGTATTTCACAGAACGACGAGCATCGTTTCAGTTTTTATTACAACGAATTTTTTATAAATTTATGAAACTCGAAAAATTTTGCAAGAATTTAATAGTCGCGTTTTTCTTTTGTTTTTCGACATGAATCATGATGAATTTATTATACAACTTATACTAACCATACGTATACAATATATTATATATAGGTATTATATATGGCAGTTATTTATACCATAACCGCGGTCGTAGTATTTAAAAATATTAATTAAACAATATTTTTGCTTTCAGCGTTTTCATTGACGTTTTAAGAGGGCGTAGGTAGATAATATAAATATGTTATTATAGTTATGTTTTTGCTCATTTTACATCCGCCGAACTTAACGAAATTTCACATTTTATCGTTCTTTCGTTTATGTGTCTGTACTTAAACGTAAGATGGTGTGCTATTCTCGTGTTATTTCATCGTGCGGCGACCACGCGCTGCTTTATCGTGTAACTTGTCATGTATTATAGCGTAGTATTATCTTCTCTCGAGGTACTCGCGCGACAATAATAGGTTAAGTTGCACAAACTTCGTTAGGATCGGGTCGTGTGTCCGAACATTGCGCTGTTACTTTATTATTATTGTTATATTTTTCCTCTGCTCGTTTTTGCCCTTTTAACACGATATAGAATATAATATTGTGTGCAGCGTAATAGTATCACATTATATTATTAAATCTCATTACCGATTGAAAATACCGTTATGCGCGTTACCTAGGTAGCGGTTAGATGACGATATACGTATAATATACGCTAGTGACCGCGGTCGGCTCTCTATAATACAATATAATAAAAGATATTATATAATAATATGTAATATTATTGCGTTATTCGCGTCACTCGACGTCGGCGTCGATGGAATGACGTTTTTTTGGTCTGCTATATTTTTATACCGCGCGAATCGTAGGTATATGATATATAGATACACGGTATTCGCTGTTTACGGCGGGAAAATAATGATGGAATTAAAATTAAGATAGAAAGAAAAAAAACGGCCGTTATAATATTATAAGAAACCGTGTTCACGCGACGAAAATGTCGGTGATATTAGATATAAATATTAGTCGAGTATACTCGTATATTTCGCGCGGGAAATAAAACGTATATACAGTCATCTGCAAGACGAGATTTATTATTTTTTATACATTTTTTTATTTTTTTATTTTTTCATTAAGGTCTACAATCAAAAGGCGGATACACTACTGTGAAGGCGAGGAGAGCGGCAAACACTAAGGGGAGGAAAATAAAAATAAATAAACCGCAGACGAGAATATATACATGAGACCATCCCCTTTCATCACCCACCCCCCGTGGCGAGCGTAATCATACGAGTCGTGTGCGTGTGTATATAAACGACGACTTGCGTATATACCTATTGTATGTGGACAAACGAAAAAAAAAATAAAATAAAAATACTTCGTTTCTTGTACACAATATAACTATCTATAAATATATACGAGCATTGTATAAGAGAGACACAAATGACACAAAATCCTGAGAGAAAAATAAGAATAATAGTAAATATTTTTTTTCTTCTTCTTCTTCTTTCTTTCCGCGTCGGTTATATTATATAGGGTACGCATAAAGAAGATTGGACCGTGTACACACGCACACGCTCACACATATAATACAGAGTGGCGTATAGAGAAAGAAAATAACGCGAAGGACCATATATAGAAACCATATACGTATATTATTATATAGGTACACTCTGTACATACAAACTGACGGAAAAGCTAAAAATAAATAAATAAACATTTATATACATACATGACATTACATAGAAAAAACGAAGAGTAATATTAACGGCGTATATTATTGTATGGTTTTGACTTTTTAAAAAGAACGCGTTCGTGTTGAGTATATACTCGTATATTATAATATACGAATAACGAACGAACGACCAAAGACTACGGTGAGAGATAAATACGTATAACGTACTTAAATTTTAAAGTATGGTTTACCGTATAGTAAAAAACACAAATAAATGATACGATGTTGAAGTCGAACGTTTTACGACGAAATGCAACTGCAGCGTCAATTTGTCGCGTAAGAATTATACCTACTACAAGATTCATATATTATTATAATATTATACATATTATAATGGACCGCAGAGTGTGATGTTAATTTGAATAAATTGCAGTTTCTTTTGAAAACTAAATAAATCAGAGTCCTTCTTCTTCATCTTATTTCTCCTCCTCCGGATTTTATTATTTATTTATCCTCTGAATCGTAAGGTATATACAATAGCAATTTCCAGGTTGAGCCCTTACTCTTACTCCGATGAGAGACGATGAAATCGGTCGTCTTTGATCATCCAAGACCATCCGATCGACTATTATATACTATATAAAACTCGGACTAGGAATATAAAAATACAAACAATGCGAATATTTTTGTCGGTCAGACCGTTTCGTAAGAACTATTCTGAAATAGTATAATAATGATAATATTATATATATTGTATCTTTCGACAAAATGCATATTATATTAACATACGCCTCGTGTTCTTTTACAATGCAACCGTAAAGCGAACGTCTTCTCCGTAGGATAAATTCTCTACAACGTATTTGCCATTCGAAATATGTGTTTTATATACCTACGAAATTTATCTATATTCTATATAATAACCTCTCAAGTTTTTTTTTACTAGTGGTGATTTTGAGGTGAAGACGATAATAACATGTTTACTTGTATGTACGGTATTTATTTTTCTATAGGTTTATATTAAATAATTTTTCTTCTTTTCATCTTAATTAATTTTTAACTATAATATTATACATCGGCGCGTTAATTCATAACATTATAAAACCGCGTATATACTTTTAGGCAAATCAAATTCGAATTAAAATATTCGTTTCTTCTTCGGAGACGACCTCTAAATTCGACACTATATGACTTTCCGTCAGATTAATCGTTCGGGTGGTCGGAAACGAGTGAGTTATTATTAATTTAAAACATCATATAATTAATAATACACCTAAATAACGTAAAACGAAACGAATAACGTATAAAACATCGAAATAAATCATATAAGTTTTTTCACTAATAACTCGCGTTTGATTTATTACGAATATTTCCCATCATACAAATACAATATATATGATTATTAAAATTAAAAACGAATTTACACGAACAGCTAGTGTTCATCCGTGTATACCTACGTATATAATTTGAGCACACGAAAGGATTTGTTTTGAATTCTTTCTCTTCTCCGAACACTATTATAATATTTTATCGTTTCGTTATTTATATCGATTTCTCTCTCGTGATTGGGAATTTTTTTTTTCTTACAAACGCCAAGGTATTTAGATTCGATAGAATATCGTGTGTTTCTTCAGTCAATCCGACGGAATGTGTTTTGTGTATAATATGTGTGTGTGTGTGTATACTCTTCGTCGGTCGGGGCCGACCACTAATTGGTCGGTTAACAACGTTCGTTTGCCCGCCGGCTCGTACGCGCAGTCGATTACGCCGGGTGGTCGAAGACATCGGAACAAAAAAAAAAAAAAAAAAAAAAAAAAAAAACATAACAAAACAAAATATGTATCTTAAACAACAGAAATACGTAAAAACCACCCCCGTCACTCGAATAAAGTATGTTTGCTCTCATATACAATATTATTATAATAATATTATATTAACAAGGCGTACAAAACGGATACGTATTTGTCTAAAGAAAAATTTCGCCGGTTTTTCACCGTCTTTCACAAAAATGAAAATAATGATATTCCGGGCGCATATTCCCGGGAGAACCGTCTCTCATCATCGTCATCGTCATCATCAACATAATCATCATCGTCATCCGTAACAAACGGACCGAAATAAAAATAAGACGAAAATGATAATATTATATAATATAACGTAATAGTGCCTATATACGTACTTTACATACTTTACATTTAAAGTCGTCCGAACGTATAAATATAATATGTAAGTTCGCGAGTGATATATTTTACACTGCAATAACAATAATATTGTGTTATGGTAAAAGACAAAATATTCGAATATTATTTATTTAATATAATTATATTATCAGTAATGGAAATGTTGGAAAAGTAATAAGATATGTATATTATTAGGAGTAACAATTTTAAATTTGTCTTTCAAAGACAATGGTTTAAATGCATAAAATGAGAAATGGCCCGATGAAAATCTAAAAAAACAACCTACAAATGTTGCCTTGACATACCACACAGGTTGAAAAATATATATAATATTGTCAATAAATATAAATATTTGGATTCTGTATAAGACACTTTTGCGGCAAAGGTCGAAGTCACCAACTGAAGACTGGTCCTGGTCGAATTGAGAATGACCGTTATCAAATTGTAAAGATATTATGCTTACATTGATGTATAAATTAGACAGTATCAACAGGCGCACAAACACTACATGAAAGATGTAGCAATAAAAATTTTTAAGACTCACTCACCACCTATAAATTTCAGCATAACTAATAAAAAATCTAAGATTTTTCACCAAGTTTTAGATTCTGAGCGAAGCGAAAAAAGTATTGGTTTTACAATGATGCGTGTCTTTTTTATATCTTTATTTAAGCCATTCTTAAAATTTCTAAAAAATTGAGCCTTATTGATAAGAAAAACTAGGTACCAAAAAATATCGAAAATACGGCATTTTCCACGAAAAATGAAATTTTGACGAAATCAATTTGAATAGTGCCTGATAACTCAGGCACTATTGTATTTAGAGACTTGAAAATTATTTTGGGTATTCACATAGGTATAGTACACAGGTACTATTATATACGCGATTAAATTTTGGAACTTTTAAGTAAATTTTTCTACAAAATTTCTACAAACTTTATACGCTAATATTTTTTTTAGTCTCAAATTTAAAACTTTTTTCATATATACATACAACTTTATTTGATTTATTTAAAATAATATTGTGTTTTGGTCGTATGCTATAATTTATTCTTATTTTTCGTTCCTAAAATGTAATATTATTTTCATATTCATCACTATGGAAACAAATAAATTTCGTATTTAAATAGAGGAAAAATCGTATAATACACCTGTACGTCCGATGGCGTAATTGGAAAAAAAATATGTTTCCTCTAAATTAACTCAGCGACACGAAATCCTTCGAAGCCAATTGCAGTAAAAGGAGATTAATGTCACTAATGAATTAGATTAGTTAGCATCATATTTTTTTTTTTATAGATTATTGTCAATAGACGTTTTCTAAATAATGAGTATTTAGGCTGTTAAAAAAGAAATTAATCAACTTTATTCTACAGGTAAATTAAAGTTGCGTAGTGCGTGATGGTTTAATACCCGCTAGGTGATATAATTTTTGCGCTTTTTTTATTTTTTTTTATCAATTTGTTTTATAATTGTCATTTAAGATTCTGAGCAAAGCGAAGAATTTATTAGTTTTAAAATGTGTATTTTTTAATTTTTTTTATATAATATGTCCCTAAACACTTTTTCGATTCTAAATAATGCTAAGATTTTCACACAAAATAAAAATATACTGCATACAATTATCCCTTCAGTTCCCTTACCTACTCGTATTATTGCAATAATGATGTGCAAAATAATATCATACAATTTTACATACCAGTATACATGCGTTTTGATCAGATTTTTAAAACGCAACCTACTATCTATATTATTATATTAATAACCGCGATAACCAAACTTAACATTTATGTATAAAATAGTTGATAGTATTACATTTTGACGATTTGTATCACGGGGAGTTGCGTGCACAAAGAAGATGTCTTCTCAAACTATATAGATATAAATATATTATATTATATTAGATTATTGAGTCTTGGGCATGGAGTGTCCGGATGGTGATGATAGGATGATAAAATGCCGTCCCCGGGGGAGAAGCTATTCATAAAACGTATTTGTATAAAGCGTAATGAATAGATCTTGTTTCTTTATTTTTTTAGGTACATAATAAAATTGTATTATGTAAGAATTATTATATACCAATAACAAAATTGTTATTTCAACAAATAACATTTTATTCACCGTGAGGACATAATATTTTTATTTATTAATCATTATTTATAATATATCGGTTTTACGATAAGTGTCTTTTTTTATGTATGTAGACACTTTTCCGACCAGAAATAATACTCCGATTTTCACGAATAGTATATATTTCCAATAGAAAACTCAATGTATTTGATACTTTATTTAGGTAATTTTTCGAATTTCACAAAAACGAGCCTATGCGATAGGAAAAACTACCAAAAAATAATGAAAACTGAAATTTTGACGAAATCGATTTTAATATTCTACGAATTTATGTTAACTTAAGTAATATTGAATTTAGAGCGTTGAAAATTTTATTGGGTGTTCATATAATATTATGTACCCATACTTAATATATTATGTTATACAATTTTCTATCGTACGAAGGTATTATAAAATAAGTTTACAAAATGTTCTGGATCGAATCCCTGAGTTACAACAATTACTTATTAATGCTATTATATAGGCGACATACTTATAGTAGTTAAGGTTAGATTATTATAGTATAATATAAAATTAATAATAATAATAATAATAATTTATTATTATTAATCAATATAATATATTGTTTAACGTTTTGCTATTTCACGTCGTCAAAAAGTTTAGAATAATACGAAATTCTTGTATGATATTTTCCGACCCCGAATTGTATAATATTATAATTATTATTATCGTCGATATAATAATATAATGTTAACTCGTAAAATTTCAAAATTCAAAGCGAAATATTGACTTTATATAATAATTATATTATGATATAATATACAAATTTACAAAATCGTATTATTAATAGGATATTAGTATATTACAGGGGCTAACACAAGGATATTGGAAATATAAACACTGCGTTGAAATTTTGAATATATTATAATGTATTATAATTTGATTGAAATAATAATATTAAACTAAACGTAATATAAAATTATAAAGATGACCGCGATATTAAATTAAGATCGACGAGAAACACACACTATTTTATAATGTTGATTAAAAACGGTCATTATAATATGATAACGATATGAGTATATAGACTACTAATTTAGTATTTTTGTTTCTTCAACTCAGTTTATAACGAAAAACGGGAAATAATTACACGTAAGTGACTTATATGCATATAATATTAATATTATAATATTAAATATTATAATATATTATAATGTATACATTTTGACTTTTCGCAGAATGCGGTTTGAACGCGGAATAAAGATCAAAGAAAAAACGAGATCGCAATAGTTTATTCGTGCGTAGGTCGAAATATTATCATAATAATAATAATAATAATATTATGTTACGTTTCGACGAAAATTTTATGCTGCGGTTGACAGAGAGACAAACGGCAAAACGCGTATTTCGACGTGATCGCGTGTTTAACAATGCCGCAAACTATAAATATTATTATATATACGCGTGTTCACGTAATAACGTCATATCAAACATATTATCGTCATCGTCATCGTTGTCATTATTATCATCATTATCATCATCGTCATCATCGTAGTCGTCTTCGTTTTGACATTTGCGTCTGCGTGCGCGGTCGACGGTGGCGTATATCAGATTTAAAAGTTTCGTTCGCGAACGCATTGTTATTATAATATTTATAATATACGTTTAATATAATACATTTAAAACATATTTCCGTAAATAATCGATACGCAAAAGATTTGTACATTTCGAGTTTGTGTCGCGACCTTATCTCGATCGTATGTATATACCATATCATGTGTAAGATTCGACCGATTGAAGGCATATCTACGATATTATTTATGTTCAAGTTAAAAAAAAACTCTCACAGAACGTACCAATTTTTATGTCGAGGTCGACGGATTTTGTTATCATTTTTTTTTTTTTATCTAAATATAGAAAGATATCAGTGCAAAGATGGAAAAATATTTACGTCTATACACATATTTTTTTATATACATTATTCCTATTATGCATAATAATATGATAATACGAATAATCAAAACCTTTTTTTTTTTTAATACGAATCGATAAAAAATGATTTTATGCGCAATTATGTGCATAGTAATTTAAACGAAAAATTATTATTGTAATTACGTTTCATCGAATATTCAAATATAGAAAAAAATGACTTAGAGTACGTACTTCATTGAAGCAATGTAAGATTACAAGTTTAACATAAACTATGTAAACGAGCGAAATCACAATTACGCATATTACATTTTATTTAAATCAGTAATATCTAAAATCCCCACACGGAATAATGAAAAACTCGATGTCTTTACCGTTCGTGTGTGCATTTCGGTTAGTCATTAATCATCGTTATTGCAAACATGAATTAGGTGTAGGAAGTCTTAAAAGTTTTATTCGAAAATCGAACGCAACCAACTAACAAGAATACACGATCTTATCACTGTGAACGACGTAAACGTATATATATATTGCAGTGATAAGGGAATAATATTGTGGCAATGACTCTCTTCTTTTGATTCGATCGTTTCGGATTTTTGCAGGATTCCTCGAAATAGACATAAAATATATAATGACTAAGCCTCTAAGCATATTATATACAGGAAAAAAACTAATTAAGATTTCGGTTCAAAAATTTATAATAAATATTATTCGTCTACGTTTTCGAGTTTTATCGTGATAATTTACGTATACTTATATGTTTTAATCTTTTACGTTCAACGTAATCACATTATAATCTATTGTATCATAAAGAGGAGTCGCCCCAATTTGATAGTTTCGTACTCATCAAGGTCAAATCTTGGTAGGTTGATTTGAGTTGAGTTGGGTCAAGTCTGATTAGTTTGGGCTTTCTCGGAGGAATAATGCTAACGCAGTTTCCTCCGAGTCGTCGATCCCCCGTGGGAGAAAAAAAGGTTAGTTTGGACTGATAATATTCTATGACCTAATCTAATCTTTATTTAACGATAAATAATACGGGACATTGTTTTTCGATCACTCACCTGATCGGGTCTGAGTCCGGCGGGTACCCAAGTGTATTCCTCGAGAGCGCATCCGGAATCGTCGTCGGAGTGCGAGTGCCGCTGCTGCAGTTCAGCCCCGCCACTGCCTGTTGCCGTCGTTGAGTGGTGGTGATGCTGTTGATGGACACCGTACTGATGGACGGCGGCTATGGCTGACGGATCTTTGCGCCCAGCCGCAGTGGTCAGGGCAGTGGCTACGGTGGCGGACGCGGTTGTTCCCTGTATGGCCGCAGAGGTGGCCAACAGTTTCTCGTAACCGCCGAGCGCTTGATCATATCCCGGTGGTCCCGTGGGCAAGGGCGGTAACGGGGGTGGCGTGCATCGAGGTTTAACGTCCGACGGTACTGCCGAAGCGGCGGACGACGATGACATGCTATTAAATTTCAACGTCGCCGCGCTACTCGTGCAAGACGATGATGTTTCGGTGGAGGTATGTCGATGGTCGCCGCTGTTGGTGTTTTCGTGAACGTCTCGTGGACAGTTGCAATTTCGGCACACTTTCCTGTAACAATAATAATAATAAATAATAAATAATAAATATAATAAATAATAAATAATGAATAATAATAATAATAATAATAATAATAATAATAATAATAATAATAATAATAATAA
>JAIUCT010000016.1:8187638-8198217 GCA_021307375.1 Tetraneura akinire | reverse complement strand
AATAATAATAATAATAATAATAATAATAATAATAATAATAATAATAAAAAAAAATAAAAATAATAATAATACGTTATATGTATGTAATATGCAATTTTGAAATACACGTGAGTGTTAAAAATATAATAATATATTATACGCGAATGAAAAACGGAAATATAAAATAAATAATACAGAGTATTTCGCAGTTCTACGCAGTGTCTGCAGTATTCATCAATAACATTGTTCGACCCGACACATATATTCAACTGATTTTCCGATTTGTGCATTTTATTTATGTTTTTATTATAATTTTTTTATTTATTATAATAAAAATAATAAAAATAAAAATAAAATTTTTGTATTCATATTAATTAACATTTTGAGTTAAATAATTTATATTATATAGGTTTTATTTTCCTGAAAATTTTTATAATTAAGTATTTAATTTTTTATTAAGTTTTATATCTTATTAGTTATGAATTTTTCCAATTTTAAATATAAAATAAATATTTTATTATATAAATTTATATTCTATAATTCTATATAAACGGTGTCGTTTCACTATATTGATATAATATCAACCATCATATTATTATAATTTGCTTAAAGATTGTAAATTAAATTGATAAATGATATGCAATAAATTGATGGAATAATAATTTTTAATAACTAAAAAGTCGAAAATTCAAAAACTGTATAAGGACGTAATGTAATGTTTGCTGATACATTGTTCATCGTTTATTTGACCAAAAATTAATTTTTCTTTTACCTATAGGTTCGGAATGGACTAAATGATTATTATTATTTTAATTAAATATCAATTAAAGACTATAAAATTGCTTCGTATAATTAATATGAAAACAAAAATTTATGTTAAAATTTATTTTAATATAAATTATGACATGGTTTATACATAAATATAGTTCAAATTTCAGATTTCAAGAATATGCTTTTTGATAAAAATTACTGATAAATACAATTACGGTGGAATGGGCGTTCCAATAATCGGGTGTATATTGAATAGCAATTTTCCGCTCGATTCGTAACATAATTAATATTACGATATTATGTGAATTTCAAAAATTCCAAGTACCTAACTATATTATATAATTTGCCGTCGAGAATTCAATATTATAATATAGCAGTAGTGTATAAATAATAATGTAATAATATAATGACAGGAAAACGCGCGATTCCTATATACGGGGAATAACAAAAATTGAAACGAGCAGCAGCTGTACATTATGTCATAAAACATAATATTGATCCGTGATGTCGAGAATATTTATTTATATTTAATAATATAATACGCCGTAATGCAATGGGAAAATATATTTCAAAAAAACGTTTTTACCGCGCCATATTAAACTGCACTCCAAAGATATTAGAAAAAACCAAAATTAATTATAATATTAATTTTTTCAAATGTATTTGATATTTCTATAGTATAATATTTTGTAAGACGCGTTAAATTTATATATAATTCTAAAAAACGCGCATGGATGTATTTTTTTTTTTTTTTTTTTTCATAAAATTTCAATATTATTAAATTCGGCGAAGAGAATTTTTTACACGATATCTACATGTAAGTATTTGCTAAAATACGTGTAAAGCATTGGACGAATGGAAAAAACCTAATAATATATACGTAAGTACGTTTAAAGTCGTGTTATAATACTTTTAAATGTTATAAAATACGAAATTAGATTCGAAATACGATTCGCGTCGTATGTATGCGTTGAAAACATATAAAAACGTCGGAATTTTATTTTATTTATTTATTTTTTTTTATTGCTCTCGATTACGAAACAAATTTCGAGTTTACACACGATAAATTAACGAACGGGAATAAACGTTTATATGGGAACGCGTATTATAATATGAAAATCCGTCGTCAAAATTAATACAATAACACTCTGGCTGTGTACGAGATATAAAATAATAATATAATGTTTACGAGCGTTTGTACGTATTTTATATATTTATGCCAAGATTTTCGTGATTTTTTTTTTACTTTTTTTCACCGACAATAATACGTACTATTAATAATGCCTACGATAAAACAAATCCGAAAACATTATTTTCCCTATTATTCGATTGTTATCGTTCGTTTTGCCCGGCGTTAGTTAAATTATTATTATCATATATAATATAATAAAATATACGTTGTTACCGAGAGACACGTTTCC
The DNA here is from genome assembly GCA_021307375.1 of Tetraneura akinire. NCBI lineage: Eukaryota > Metazoa > Arthropoda > Insecta > Hemiptera > Aphididae > Tetraneura > Tetraneura akinire. Next base: position 8,196,046 of record JAIUCT010000016.1, on the reverse strand, counting down.
CGGAAAAAATTACGAATGTAAATTACAGCGAAAGACGCGTTTTTTTTTTGTTTTTTATTACCTTATTTATATACGCGACCGTAGCCGATTGTTTTTTTTTAGGTATTTTTTCATCGTAAAAATATGGCTTATAAACGAATTTTCAAAATGTTACATTACGCTATAGCTGTATAGTATTAAGAGCGATTTAAATATTATAATAATGTATTAAGCTGCGGGTATTTGACGAGAAAAACATGAATTTTATACAGAGCGTTTAACTTAAAAAAAAAAAAGAAGAGCATGATACTCCTGCCGCAGGGATATGCCGCAGGTGTGCAAATCCTAGTGTTTAATTTTAATTAGAATTTGAATGCAATGATTTATCAAAAAAACGATTCTGAGCGAAGTTCGGCCAGATAATATAGGTATTGATTAAAATTTTGACATTTTTTTATTTAATATTTAAAACGTAAAATTTTATCACACATATAGGGACCATATAGGACATATTTTACGTAAATGAATACCCTATAAAATTTTAAATTTCAATATAGATGCTCATAAAATCCCTTGTCACCTAAATGCCCATATAAAAATTATTGTCAATTTTATTTAACATTATTGTACAATATTGAAATATAATAGGAATATACTTTAAATATTAACTTTACTGAAATTTCAATTTTAAACAATTTTAAACTTTTTTTTTTATGTAGGTAAATAAGATTATGATTTTATGAATATTTGCGGTATAGTGATGGATGCACAGACTACATAGATGATCAAATTATTCTAGTACGCTAAGCATTCCACCGACTCTATACGTATACAGTATAAAGATATCTGTGAAGCATTCACGTATAAATGCGGCTATATTTTTCGTGGCTTTTAGGTTTATTCGTAGATGTTATCAAATTATCATCGAATTTTGTTGACGTTTTCCAGACGTTGAAACGCGCCGATCCCGCCGAATCGATATAACATTAATAACATACGAATGTGATGGTCGTTTACCATCCCGTCGGACTAATGGACTTTGTCTATAAAAACGTACGTGAAAAAATCATGACTAATGATTGTCCGCTGAAGACATTCGTACGATGGCCGCGGGGGCTTATGTACGTATTACTCGTAACCGTACGTTTGGACTCGGGTACCATCGCGATCACGGACGGATAATCTCGGTAGCGGTTCTGACTGACGTCCGAAAAATAAGACTAAAAACGATAAGCGTACGGTTTTACACGTGTTCTTAAAATAGATTAGGTTACCATATAGTAATACTACGAGATTGAAAGACACGAGATTGATTGATCGGACAACACGCTTGCGGTACTCGTCGAACGTCGAAGTATACCAGCCGACGCGGCTATATTATTGGATCTCAATTATATTTATATCATTTGGCTGCTATATCGTATAGGTACCTATTATATCAAATTTATATATACCTAAAGGTATACCGTGGTTATATATAACAAGTAAAAATGATAGATTTCGTCGTATACCATAATGAATACAGAACGATCGGAATGTCACGTTACACGAGTTTCTCGTGTCTCGTCAATTCCGCAAAGTTGAATATTATTATTATATTTTTACACACTGTATGTACCGTAGCATAACGTATAATACGAGTGCATTAATAAATAATAATATTATACATTGTACACGAAAGTAGTCGGCCATTAAGCACGAGTCGCTTCCGATAACTTTTATCGAATAATTACATCGTACAAATACAAAACTATTTGACGTACGTTCATACATTGACAAATCTATATTATTATTATTTGAGGTTATACCAATAATGAATATAGAATCGAATTATCCTAATATAAATATCATCTAATATGATATACGTATTTTGTTTGTGAGTACTGAGTAGGACTTTCGTTATTATAATACGATATAGTAGAGGTATAATACAACCGAGATTAAAAATTAAATTACTGTAATTTAATAAATAATGTATTATCTGGTCAATTTTGATTTTGTAAATAATAAAACTTTTGTTATTAATATTATCTGACGAATAATTTAATTTTAATTTGATTTAATAGTTTAGTAGGTACCTCTATAAATAAACATACATATAAATACTAATATTACTATATTATTTAGACAAAAGGTAATTTTTCTAAATCGTATTTATAGTGTCTAATATATAATACTCATGTAGTCATGTATACTCATACTTAAATACATATTTTTCTATAACTTGACATTTTTAATATTGAATTATTACTTCTGTTAACTCTTATAGTCTTATCTTATATTATGTTATGGGTTCCATTGTGGTATTAGAAAATTCTATATATAGAAAAATAGTAAATTCGCGAGTATATAAAAAAAAAAAAACGCAATACATTTAAAATATTGTTTGAAAATTATTTTCATGAGAAACGATTTTTTACCGTTAAATAAAATATTATATAATAGTATATAGATATATACCGACATGTACTGTTAACAAATAACATTTGTTCGAATTGAAAGATTACTTTTTTTTTTATGAAAAAAGCAATAGTTTTTCACGTTTTCGTATTCAAAACTATAAAATATGTAAATATATTTTGTTTTATTACACAACTTTTTTTTTATATAAAATATAATATAATGTAGGTATATCATTTTCATTTTTGTCGAAATTGTCATTATAATATGACCTTTTTTTTACTTTAGTAGTTTTTAATTTAAAAAAATAAAAAAACACCAATATGATACTATATTTTATTTCAATCTCAATTTAACTACACACGAATTCAATTTCGTTATTATAATATAATAATGTTATCTCAGAATAATATTTATCGCAGAGAAGAAATTATTCTCTATATTGAATCAATTAGATTAGGCATTTCGTTGTAACGGCAAGGAGTTTCCTTTTTATATCATACGACATGCATGATTTAATCTGATAATCTGCACATCGTCGACCTCCTGATAATATTCTTATTGATGAGATATGAATAAGATAAAAATGATAAACCAAGATTAGCCTAAAAATTTTAAAAAAGGTGTTGCCAGAAATTACGAAAAAGTTTGATTGATTTATTTAGCGTGTTCCAGCCGCGATATTTAATTAAAAAAAAAAAAAAAAGAAAAAGTTCCTTCTCTATATTTTGTGGTAGGTATACAATATATAATTATAGTACAGTTATTATTTGGTGTTATAACAACGGCGAGATCGTTAGAAAACATTATAAGAAATACATTTCCAAAAAACATAAAAGTGAAACACTAATTGGGTTTCCGTTATCAGTTGGTCGAACCCGATAATCAATCGACTATAATAATTTCAACAAGCCAGAGACGTGTTTTTTTTCATTATTTTCCGTCCTCACGCCCCTGGCTTTGGGTACCATCACACGTCTGAAGAATGCCAATAATAATAATAATATTAAACAAACCTGGCTAAGAATTCCGGAAAAATGACCGCAGAGGCACGTACGTAGGTATAATATCTATAATAGGCGTGTAATATTATTATCGAAGTGTGAATATATACCAATAACCGCGTAATTATTATTATTTTATACAACGTTGAAATTGTATTCCGAACATTAGGTATATTATTTTATTTTTGTCGGTACCTGTTGCGAGCGGTCAAAATAATATAATATACGAGTATAACTAATTTATGCACAACGTATATACCATATATACGTACACTCATATCGAAAATATGCTCTCAAAAACCAGAACGAAATAATAGGCAGCGTTTCATAATAAAATAATTTATAACATCATTAACATCTTGGAAAAATTAAAATCTCGTACGTATGCTACTCGATTCGAACACTGATCTATCTATAATATTTCGTTCGGATTATTTTATAATATTATATATTAGAAGGAATAATTCAATAATATTATATATACCTATATTATAATAATTACGTGTTTTGTTAATAAATTTACATTTTATTCTAACCGCGGGTCGTCCTACAAACGATCACGATAACGCGTACGTATATAAACCGATAAGATTTTTTTTTAATGACCGGTTTTCTAAATAATTTGTATAGGTACCGTAAAAACGCAGTTATATATGCAGTAAAAAAAAAAAAAAAAAAACGACCGTTCGAATAAAGAACATTTTTTAATTGTCCGTATAGAGTGCACTTAATCTGTATCATTATAATATATGATATAATATACCATGGTACATTGGTACATAATATTTACTATTTAATAATAATAATACATAATATATAAATACATATGTTGGAAAATTCGTTTTATACGACTTTGAGAACGTTCAGAGAATAAATACTCAATTAATCATTGGGGCATTAAAGTCGTTATACCTACTATATTACGTTTGAAACGTGAATGCGCGCGCGCGCACACGAATATTATTTTATAATTATACCGTCTTAATGATTATAATAAAGTGTCGTTTTATAAAACACCGAGTTTATAATTATTATAATTATATTTTTTTCTTCGCGAGTATATTTTAATATGTTATAATCAATCTTTTGAGTCGACTAACGGTTCGATCAAACGGAACGAATAATAATACGAAATACCATTATAATACATATAAATCCTAAATCAATCTGCATTCGGAAAAAATGAAATTTTACCTGGAAAGATTTAACGAGAAATTCGCGTACTTTCCTCCTTAAATGCTGTATTGGTACTAATTAAAACCGTTATTTCATTTAAAATATCTTACAAAAAAAAAAAAAAAAATTAATTTTTTAATATTTTAAATTTTAAATTTTTGTCTTTCCAACGCGTATATAGTTGCGGTGGATTATATCTCGACGTGATATTATTTATATATGTACTAAAAAATGAATTATTGTGAGTCGAGCCATTTCACCTCGTATATTATTCTACAAAGAATTATTAAAATTAAGGTTAATATTTCAATAACGAATGGGTCAGCGACATAGAAGAATGAATATTACTGTCCAGCAGAGTGGAATTCCATAGCGTTATATTTTTAATGTAAAAAAAAAAAAAACAAATGAATAACGAATAATTTAGTTATTTTATATTACGATAAATTATGAGAAGTATAACTGCTTACGCAAGACAATATATAGACCCGCGTATAAACACAGTGAGGCATAAAAATATTTATGATAAGAGACCAATCGATATTCAAGACAAATTTATGTCATATTATTATTGCAGCGTACTCTAGAAATTTACGTCTTTCGACCTTAATGTATTAAATAATAATGGACGTTATCGAAATATATAATAATTATTATACTGATCCATTAAATTATTTAGGATGAATCTGAAAAGTTTTGAATATGAATTTTAGTTATATAAGCGAGGATACCTATATTTAATATTTAGATGATATGATTCTATACGCCTAATATAACATTTAAGAGGAGTCTGAGATTTTGCATACATTAAAAATTTACCAAAACGGAAATTTCAAGATGAAAACTATTCATCCGAAACCTAACACATAATATAATAAATCATACGATCAAAATTTCCTGTTTCGTGATGTATAATTGGAGGGAAATTAATTTTCATCGTTCCGTTCGCTATCTGTACACTATATAAATATATTTTCACGATTTATAATATTTCATATATTTCATATATTCGTAATTACTATTTTAATATTTAAATTGCTAAAATATAATTTATAACAAACGGCGCATTATTGCTTTCAGTCCATGGACACAATTTATTGTTTTTTCTATATTATATACAAAGAGAAATACGTCGTTTTTGCACTTACAATTTTCTAATTTATAATAGTTTCAAATTTCAATCGTCTCGGAATTTCATCTAAGCCCTGATTTTACCGACTATACGTTTCGAGTAGAATTATTATAAGTATATACTCTCGTAAACTTGCCGATTTCCGCGATTACTACTCGTATTTTATAACTCGAATGTTTTGACTTTTGAGTTCTCCTCCGGATGGATTTTCAATAATTAAAATGTGATAGTGTGCACACATGTATATAGGTCGATTTTTGATTTACGCGTGGAATTTGCAATAACTGTCTGCCAAACCCCGAATTATAAATAATAATATATTCTTATTTCAATTTATTTATTTATGTTATTTTTTATTTTTATTTTATGTAAAATCTTTTAATATACTAGGTATGTATATTGTATAGGTTTTAATTCTATCGTTAAAAAAACACTTTTTTCTAATAGAGAACTCGGCGCAAAACAATTTGTTCAACTAACCATTGTATAGTCGCCGTTACCGTGTTACCAAGTCGCTGGTATTTGGTATATTTTTCAACGTTTATCGCATTGGCACATATAACCGCGCGATTGGAAAACGTATTATTTCCCGCGCGCACAAGGTGACGAGATGAGAAATAACGTCTACCGGACGATAATATATTGTAATACACGCGCGTGACTGGGTGTACGCGTATGTATTGCTATACTTTCGATAAGACGCTAAGGTTTTTATTTATTTTTACCGTCTAAACGTTTCGCACTGCAATCTCTCTCTGATCGACGAGAATCCAACGACTGTGCATGCATTATATGTGTGTGTAGTGTATACGATAAATTATAATTTATATTGCTCGTATATTATTATATTATATTATATACACATACGCCGAAGACCGAAGCCCCGTCTAGACAAATTGCGTGCGGCGAGCGATCGTCTCGATGGTCATTGGTCACCCGTTATATAACCATATTATTTATACCGTAAAACATATACCTACCTAATACAATATGCGCGTATATATAGGTACCTACGGCGAATTATAATAATATTATAATAATTATTAATACGCGCAGGCCCGTGATGGTCGCGCAGTGAAATCGTTTGACCGAACACCACGCTTCGATGCCATGACGGTAAACACGACCGCGGTATAATATAACGTCGATGCGACCAGGGTTAAGATCATTAATAATTCATGGATGTTGTATATTATTATATTATATATATATAAAGAGGGATACTCACATAATATACGCATCGTCACGAGAAAAAAAATACATTTCTCGAGAGCGTTGTATATACTATATATATATAGTATGTGCGAAATGGCGTTATAATGCAAATTAGCCTGGGGACTAAATTGTTTGAACATTGTGCGTATGACTGTATGAGTGTCATGTGTACTAGTTATATAGTGCCTTATGGTACAGAGTGATTTTAAAATCGTAATTTTTTATTTTCTAAATTTTTAATATAAATATTTTATTTTGTACTCAGCGATTAAATTATAATATAAGATAAAATAATAATAATAATAATAATAATAATAATAATAATAATAATAATAATAATAATAATAATAATAATAATAATAATATTGTTTTCTATGTATAGATGTGACGTTAAAAATAATTACATTTCTCGTTATCTGCACAGGCGTGTTTTATTATTTGTTTTATTTTTTAAATTATTGATTTTTTTTTTTTTTTACAAGTCTCACAGTCCAACAAAAATTCGTGTTATACGAAAATATTTAATTAAAATACTCGAGTTATCTATAATATATAACGGGTCGTTTTTATAATACGATCGTCCTGTATACATACATATGATATATATTATATATGTAATTTATTATTACGCGAAATTCGAGAGTCCGAAAGTTTCCGTGTCGGGCGTATTCCAATATTTTGTAATACAAGCATATCGTAGATTCGAAGAACGCGAAAAAGGGGCCACGATGGAATGCCGCGTCCGACGCGGTAGCTCACGTGCGACACGCCTTATTATTAAATATAATATTATTTTATTTCGACGACTACCGTAATATTATAAATTAAAATATTATTATATAATATGGAGTTTTTATGTACTTTTTGGATGCATTTTTCGCATTTTACATATTCCGAGTCTTTCCCACTTTCGGAGGAAGTAATGCGAAAGCGGTCCCCTCCTGGTCGTCGGTTCAAACATAAAAAAAAAGTCTTTTACATATTATATTATAATATACGAGTGCCTCCATCGATTACAATATTTAAACTCGGATTTTCAAAATAATTTCAGCCAATATACTTAATTAATTATATACATAATATTAAATTAAATGGGAAAATGCGTTAAAATTCCGTCACTTCACGTATTATATTTAGGTACTGTAATATACAGTGTATAGGATATCACGAAAGATGTTTTTGCCGCTAATTCGATCACTCTGTAATCTGTATATAATAATGTATTATAATATAGGTACCTCTTTCGAACACGATTATTATCGTTATCTGGTAATTGATTTTCAAACGCGCGCGGGCCATATTTGATTACAGTGATTTTCACTCAATATAATCATATTACAGCATACGAGTATACCCCATGTACCGAATTTGCCCATAGGTCGAATTAACATTTTTTAAGTATTTGAATATTGGTATTACGAACAATTCCACGTATCTGGGTACCCATTATTATTTTTATTATTATTATTATTATTATTATTATTATTATTATTATTATTATT
>JAIUCT010000016.1:8174442-8184905 GCA_021307375.1 Tetraneura akinire | reverse complement strand
TAATAATAATAATAATAATAATAATAATAATAATAATAATAATAATATCAACGGAATTGTATAAATTGTAATATAATATTTTATTGTGTGAGAACGACAAACGCAAGTATATGTTTGCGGTTTAGACTCGCGCGCGTATAAAATACAATCACGCTTGCAACAGAAAATTTGATAGCGGGTACATAATTTATGTATTATAAAAAAATAAAAATAAAAGTACCTATCATAATAGAATAAAAGAGAAACGCCGATTGCTTATAATTTAATATACACCGTGGACCGAAAAGTGTATGTAATATTACACATTCCGACAGCACGCGTTCTTGTGGCTTCGGAAGTCACGTAGGTACCACCGACACGAGAGGAGATAGAGGCGACGGCGACACCAGCAACAGGTAGTTTCGGTTCTCGTACATTGTCATCGTAGACAATAATAATAATAATAATAATCACATTTTGTTTCTCGGATTTATTAGATCGTCCGTGACTATTATATTTCGCCAATTTTTATATTTAATATTTCTGGACCGTCTGTATATGGTGTTGAAACGAGTTTAAAACTACGCGTTATTGTACGGATTTTTCAACTATATGCGTGCATTGTGATTTGTGATCTATTAATTTATTAGAAAAAAAAAAATGAATGGAATTAAAATACACGAGACATTATTATTACGAAATTTACGAATTTATTACTTAAATTAAAATGGAAAACGTAAATTTTTATCAACGCAGGTACGAGTACCTATAACATATTATGTATATGAAAAAAAAATTCTAATTTAAGTACTGTAATTCTTAAGCGTCCGTCTGATCGTTTTTATAGGTACGTTGTTACCGTATCCATATCCAGGTTGAGAACCTCTGGTATAAAATATCCTAGGAAATTGCATTTCATACGAGTATATACTTGATACAGAAATGAATATTATAATATATATGATTTTACGTTTCAATATATAAGGTCGTACGATATTGTTTGCAGAGTGTAACTAGAATTCTTGAAATCACATTATTCATATTATACACCTATCCGTTTCTTCTTATATTATTATGTTGTATATAGAAAGCGTTTGTGTGAATTTCTTTATTTCTTCGACATTACGTAGAGTATAATATTATATTTTTTACCCGGGTCTACGATAAATTTCAATATGTCTACACGGAATGTCTACGTGTAATATGGTTTATATTATTTTCCGTTTTGTTCAAATGAATATAATATAAAGTCTATAAACGGCACGGTCCGGTGAATGCCAATAGAAATTTCAAATCGTAAATAGAGAAAAAAAATTTGCATTCACGATATTATAATACATACATATTATAACATTACGTATGATAATAACGTGTAATTTATATGAGCACCTAATCTCGCACTTATCTAATTCGCCAACACGAATGAATTTCATGAAAATTATATCCTCTTATTATAAAATAGCGTATTATAATAATATTATTATTAGTTATTATCACGTTTTTCTCCTCTTCTTCCGCGATAGTTTTCGATTTTTTTTTTCTCTTTTTTATATCGTAAGTATAACCATTTTAAGGCGATTTTTTAACATTATCAGATTACAATAACGTATTGGAGCGATTGAAATTGTATATCGAATTATTTTTAATAATTGATTATTATTATTATATTGTGAGTTAATTTGAATGGTTTCAAACTACAATTTCGTTATTTACTTTATATATTTTATGGGCAAAAAAGCCGATGTCAGGCAAAACTGATAAAAAAATTATTTAAAAAAATATGTAAAAATTCTTATTTATTATTTTTATTAATTTTATAATATTTAGAATCGCATAAAATATTTTATTTTATTTACATATTTGCATTAATTACTCGAATAGTTAATTCATAATTAAAATAATAAGAATACAAAAATTATTTAATAATAAGACCAGGGGAAATGAAATAATAATTAATAAATATTATATAAATAAATAAACAATTTGTCTCATTTTTATACTTACAAATTTTAAATAATTTTTTTATTATATATATATATTAGACGAATAAATTCAAATGTAAATAAAATAACATTTTTTGCGATTCTAAATTTTATAATATTGTAAAAATAAATAAGAATTTTTTTATTACTCGATTTTCAGCGTTTCCCGTAATAAATAATATACATTTTTTTTTTTATCAGATGTCCGACGGTCGACAATCCTTTTTCATTATATTACACGTCTAAAATTTTAGAAAACGACTTTACCACAACATTGCGTTATTATATTTTAATTTACGTATAAAAAATATCTTATTTACCGTACAAATCTGAATAGAAAATATAATCATACTCATGGAAGAATTTTATTTTTATTTCGTCCGCTATGCTGCGGTCACCGTCGTGCCAACGAAAGGACTTTCATTCCTGTGTTATGCATATATAGATATAATATGTATATAAGTTAATTAGACTGTCCCAGGAACTCGGACGAGCGTAGACGACGATAAAAACATTAAAAACCGAACATCGAAAACCGTTAAAACGACTTGTCGTGTTGCCCGTTAAGTATGTACAAGTATATAAGAAGTAGAAGAAGAAAAGACCACATTATACGATCATAATCTGTTGCTGCGCAAACGCGTTCATTCGAGAAAGATTTCAAATAATTTCTCTAGAAAATTATAATTATTTTATCATTCCTATGTATGATTATTAGTTTTATAATAATAACAATAATTAATAATAATAATAATAATAATAATAATAATAATAATAATAATAATAACAATAATAATAATAATAATAAAATTTTATAGTTTAAGTATTGACTTGTGGATAATATATTTAAAGAATAAAATTTGTTTGCTAGAAATATTTTAACACATTTTGCATAAAAAAACGCGTTTCTAAATGTTATATTTTTTATATAATATGTGGTCTGTATAAAATACAATAAAGCAAATCAGTCACACTAACTACAGTAAAATGCCAAAGTTTTTAATGTCGATTTCATTATTGTCATAACGATACTTATTCAGCTTTCACGCGTAATATTTTTCTTTTTTTCTACGTAGGTAGGCGATGTTAAAGTTAATAATTACCCATACTTTATATACCTATAAATCTACAATATAACATAATTATGATTTAAAAAAAACGAAAGAATAAATTAATAAAATGTGACAAGTACTAAAAAATTAATCTTTTATAAAGCATTTCCTTTTACAAATATATACTCGTATCATGGAATTAATGATATTTCACAATTCAGAGGAAAAATGTATATTACGTATACAATATTTTAATGTCAAAAAATTATTATAATATATTATAATGTATAATAAATGTCAATAATAATAATTGGAATTCCGAATATTATTTTTTCCGAGTGTTTTATTCTTATATATAAGTGAATATTCTTTAAGTATAATAAGTTTTTTTAATTTTTTTTTTTTTACTAAATAAAAGAAGATAGGCTTAAGAAATTTAAGTAATAATTTTTAAGTGCTTTATTCTCACGAGACGTCTTTATTTTATACCTAAATATAATGAAATAAAATATGTTTCGTCATTTTAATCGGGAGACTAATATTATTACATTCATGTATAAATTCGTATATTATGTAATATTATTTATCTAAACGTAATTTCAATCTATATAGTTCTAATAAAAAAATATGCATAGTAACGTGTCAAAGTTATTTCGGAATGAAATTATCAACGTCAAGTTCGACGTTTTCCTGCAGTAATTTTTTCTTAAATTTTTCGTTCCCTTCTCTCGAGATCTCCAACAACCAGCCATATCTGTATCTAAACTCGATCGTATTTTAACATTGTAGGTATGTCTGTATTTATCGAACGATAGAATCTTGAGGTTATTTTTCTTTTCGAGATGACGTTATCGTTCGTTTGCGTCCGTCTACGTGTTTCCGCACACGCTATAACGATGACCAGTAACCAGTGAACCGGTTGTCGAATTGTCCGGTAAAAGTGCGGAAAAATTGAAGAACGCGCATAACGATTTCGTAACGAGTTAGGACCCAGGCTAGGGGGGTTTGACTTTAATTTACGACACTACAATATTATAATATTGTATATTGCACGACCAAAGACTTTGCATATATATAATAATATAATATTTCACGGGAAACCGCAATAAACCTCCACATTCGACGTACGCAATATACGTATAATAATACCTATAGGTAATATAATGGAACGACCCGAGGAAATAAATTTACAAATTTAAATAATAATATACCAAAGTTATTTATTATTCAACTTCTGCACGTACGGTCGGCGACGGTTTAAGGGTTAATTGACCGTGGTTAAAAAATCTAAACGAAGCGGTCGAATAAAAAATTAATACGAATAAAGTAATTGATATTTCATTTATTTCCAATTTCGACTATAACGAAATGTTAGATTATAGTAAACGGTAAACCATTAAAAACATATTGCATTACGAAAAAAGTAAGAATAAGAACAGTGTTATTGTTTCGTCAAACGTTATTTTTATCAAATAGGTATTTTTTTATTTTTTTATGAATTTTTAAATATTTCATTTTATTTTCAACTGTACGAATATTATTAATATTTCCACAGTACAAACTACAAACAATATAGTCGTTTATATATATAAAAAAAAAGGCATTAATATATTCTTCGTCAAAGACGTAATAATAAAATCTATATGGTCTAGGTTCTATAGGACCATATATAAAGACAAATATTTATATATTATAATATGTCAATGTCCAGGACAGTAGAATATCATATAAGGACTAAGGATGGCTGACTAGGAATTTCTTGGAGGATATCGACCGAGTGACCGGTGAATAATAGTATATAGTAAAGAAATAAATAGTTCTATGGGAAAAATGTATAATGTAATTATATATATTATCGACAGGCGAAATGTTTTTATTTCTACGATGACTTATTATTATATTGTTCTAAAGGAATGGATAAAAACGATATGCGGATGCGGCATAATATAGGTATATATTACGTGTTTATTATAACTGCGGTAACTATTATCGGTAACAAACACTAACCACGTTGGTAATGTTGGTATGCGTGCGGCTAATTTTTTAACTGTGAAAAACATAATATGCCTACAAAAAAAAAAAAAAAAAACTCACTGGTTCTCATCGTGCATCCCCGCGGTTACGTGTTTTCGTTTAAAGAATATTATTTATTTGAAATTTTATCGTAAGACGAACCACGAACGTCGTCGATTATATTATAAATCACGAACGACGTGGAAATATCTACATATTAAATTTCGATGTAATTAATTACGAGTAAATTAGAAATTGAAATAAAAAATGATTTAAATTCTACCGGTAAAAAAATCGAATTTAAAACCCATCTAATTTATTAGATTATATTATTTTATATATAAGTAATTAAGCGTGATGTATCAAAATCGTTAATTACGTTTACTTTACATAGATTTTCACTTCCTATACCTACATGTAAACCTATATTATTATACTTGTATAAAAATAATTATCTTAATTTCGTGTTATAATAATATATAATATACCTACCAAGTTATATTCGATAAATGCGTTTTTATATTTTTTAATCAGATTTTTGTACATTAGGCGTATCTATACATAAATTATCGATTGGTATACATATAAGAAAGAGAAAATGAATAATAAATATTTGTAAACAAAAAAAAAATAAAAAAAAATATCTCCTCGATATAAGTACAGAGAAGAGCTTGTTGACGTTAATACAAAAAGCGTCGTGCGGCGCATAATATATAATAATGTAATGTATAAAAAATAAGGCGATATATTATATATTATATATATGCTTCAATAGTCGAGGTCGTTACCGCGGTATAGGTATACGCTCTCCAGAGTGTTTAGGGAGGATTTCTTTTTTCCCCCCGCGTGGTTTTTCGCAAGACGTAAAAATTTCGCAAAGAGCTCTCGACGTTGCGCGATGTCGAAGCGATTAATCCGAAACGGGTATTATATACGCGGTACCAGCAAGGGTAGGGCCAGGGTATGGATGAAAAGGATCAAGACGGCTCAGAAACGGAAAGGGACGAGGGAAACGAGATACGAGAGGGGAAAAAGTAGAAGATTTCATCATCGTCATCATTATATCATCGTCACGTAACAGTGTTGCTGCAATACAACGGGACCATTGAAGTTATCCCGCGATAGTCCTCCGCTGACGTTTTACTATATAAAATAACCTTTTGAAATGAGGTACGAATATTTTTTTTTATCTTCCGTTTTTTAAACGCCTTTTCATTTTATAATATAATAAGGTACATTCGCGTGTATTTATAAAAAATATTCATTATATTATTTTATTGTATACTCGTTCGGATGAAAAATCTATCCCTTATATTATTGTGGAGATTAAAATAAATATTTAAACGTCATTTTGCAGTATTATTTATTTCGTCCAGTTGATAACGATTCCTAGTGTAGAAATAAAAAAAATATGTTTTCTAATAGTCATAATATAACCTAAAATAATAATTTACCACGTGCGTTTCCTCGCTTAATAATAATAAATAAAATATATTATTTAATACTAACGTTCGATACATAATATATATTATATACATTATATAATCAACGATAATATATGAAAATTTATTACGGTTTAATGCGACGCGCGTTGTCAATATGTGCCCACTATCGTCTGTGCGCGATGGACGTTACTCATATATTTACATATATCAACGCGGTTATAAATTCATTAAAAACGCACTTTATGTTCGATTAAACTTTCTAAAAATCGTTTATTCAATCGAATTTCAATATATATATATATAGAATCGAACGGATTTACATAAAATAAATGAACCGATACCATATCAAAATATTATATGCGCATAATAATAATAATAATAATAATAATAATAATAATAATGTATTGTAAATTACATTATCAAACGTGTAAACATGGATTATTTTATTTTATTATCTATTAATAATTAATGATAAAATTCGTTAAAATTAAAAACGCCCCCGCGAAAACGTGTAAATTCGCTACAAAATTCAATTACGTATTATATATACCATATTGAAAACGATTATTCACTACTTCGATATTATTATAAAATGTATAAATATTACAGAATATATGGGTTAAATGTAGTTTAATATCGTACGGTATTACGTTATTATTAATTTATTATTATTTTGTAAACGCAAGTTAAAACTGAATTTTAGTAAATGTATAATCGTCCGAATTTATTGATTAAATTGCGATAAAATAATAACAATGTAAATATATATACGTACACGTACAAAGTCAATAACGGTAGAAATTTATTAAATTTATTTTCGAGATCTATGTATACTCTTTGACTTTGGTCTATAACAAATTTTTAAAACTTATTTGTGTATATAAATACAAGTCACATTTTTCATTATAAAATCTTTGTTTTCATATTAATTACAATTTTAAGATAGCAAATTTGTAGTATCTTGATTCTTCTTAAAATTATAAAATGTAATTGAAAAAATAAAAAATAATGTAGGCTAAATGAAAAAATGAAAAAAAAAATGAATTGTCTAAATTGAATTTGACTAATTAATCGGAGAATATATTATCATCAGCACTATATCAACAAACGGTTAGCGAACGTTATATTTTGATCGTTTCGTGGCGATACGGCTTTAAATTAATTATTTTTATCATAATATTAAAATGTTACATTATCATTTATCAATTAAAATATAGTTACAAAAAAACGGGGGTTGATACACCTTAATTATTATTACCTACCTATAAATATTATAAGGTTTGTTTTGAAACAGATATATGAAACGCTGCAGTTTACATCATGGAATATAAATTGATTATAAATTATTGAATTTACTTAAATTTAAAATATATTAATAACTAAGTATAAAATATACTTTATAGAAATTAATAATTAAATTTTTAGAAAAATAATATCTATTAATTGGCTATGTCAGAATTTTAATAAATATGAAAACAAAAATTATTTTTATTTATTTTGGTTTTAATTTTAAGTATTCAAAAAAAGAATTATAATAATGAAAAATGTGACTTGTATAAATAAATTGTAAAAATCAGATTTTAAAATTGTTTAATAGATCAAAAATTAATTGGGGTGGCCAAACCTGATGAGACACCCTATATATACTTATACACGTGAAGGAAAAACTAGAAAATATATACCTAATATATTATTGCGAATTTCTTTTTTTCCCGTGTCAATGAGATTCTGTGTATAATTCGAGTCGCCCCGTCGAAACGGTTAACGGATTTAAAACCTTTCGCCATCGCCCAAAAACATTTGGCTGTATTATTATACAGGTCTCAAAGCACCGTTTCGAAATTGCTTTTCAGTCAATCCGCGCGTGAATAACGGGCGTTTAGACAAGGGATTTCTATTATATTTTTATTTTTTTCGTTCGTCCGTTTAGGTATGTATAGTATTTATATTTAGGTACTCTCTATAGTCTATAATATAATAATATATACCGCGGTACAAGCGGTAAAAACCATTTATACCATACCGTCGTTTTTCACTTGTAAATATACGTAAATATATATAAAATATAGGGGTCGAAATCTATGCGAAAAGAAAATTATAAGAAATGTATATTAGTTAAAAATTGTATCTAACTATTTTAACGATGGCCATCGCGTTAAAGAACGCGACGAATGACTTAAAATAATATTCTTCTGGCTCTTTTATAAACGCGTCGGACAACATTTTCAAAAACTATAAAATTCCACTTTGGCAATTGGGGCGTGAAAAATCGATGAAATATCGAAGAACAAAAAATATAATATTATTATAATTTTATCGTGTTTGAATTATCTATATATATATATATATAGGTAATATGTTGTCTATTTACTCGCATTTGTCTTTTTATCGCAATATTCGCTTAATCGGTTGGAAAATCATTTAAATATAATAAAATGTCTACTTTTTGCGTAGGTATATAAAATAACGATGGTTCGTATAATACTATATTATATTCATATTTTTAGCAATAATACCGCGTTAGGTATATATGTTATGAAACGCGTGGTTATCGATTTATAAACGTGGTCATAGATTTATTATTTTTCATACTATTTCTGGTAATGTGTATAATATGCGCGATTGATATGTGTCTCAATGTCTTATAACGATGTGAAATTTCTAAGAATTTTATCGGTCATAACGTCGATCGAATCGGATGACCAACGCGATAAATAATAATAATAATAATAAAAAAAAAAAATGATTTTTCTCTTTTGGCCGCCACGACGCTATAATGAATACGAATTTTTCGAATTCTACATAAAACATAATCCGTCTATGTACTACTGACATTTAAGTTTCTATATATAATATATATTCGTATATTAATTGTATGTATCCGATATGTCAATAAGTGTATATTTTTATGTTTCATCAAATCGAAAGTCGACGAAGATATTATATTAAAAAAAAAAAAAACGCATATTTTAATCAATTAGAATTTATAATTGGTTTCGAAATGTGAAATATAAATCTTCTATTTAAATACCTAATCATATTATAGAGAACCATCTTCACGTATATTTTGTAATGTTAATATGTGAATTAATTTTTTTATAATATGCTCCGAACAAAAATCAATCGCGATCACGATTTACACGATTTTAAATTACTACTTAAACTAATTTTTTTTTTTTTTTTAAGAGTAAACAAACCATTCACGATTTGTGATTTAAGGATCGAAATCAATTCAATTTTAAGGATTTATCAATCGAAACTATTACCAATCATATCGTTTCTCGATTAAACTCCTTTAATAAAATATCGTTATCATTCTTGTTTTCATATAATATTATCATCGTATAATTTGTTACTGATTATGGATTTAATATTATAATTATATCAAAAAATAAAATAAAATTTGTAATAATTCACAGAACGTATACTAAACACTCGTGCGTTGACTCGTATTTGCACTCGACAATATGTAAAAGACGTGTCTTACCAAAACGTTTACAAGGCTTAAGTACGTATTTATATTATTAAAAACAAGATGTGTATCTCATAAAATTTGAAATATGTTTTAGTATTTCTTTGAAGATTACCGCGCGTTTTAAAATAATTCGTAATATTACGTATCGCATTTTTATTCGCGCGCTATATTTCTTAAATTTATACAAATTTCACGCGTTACACGTCGTATAATTTATTATAACCTATATAGCTGCTACCTGTTACGTTAATACAATATTATTCCGTATGAATATTACGAACAATATGATTTTGATAATGATATTGTCGTGAAAATAATATTATAATATTATGTTATTGTTTACAAATAAATTATTATAATAATAATTGTCAAAACTAAAATTTCTCAGCCGACAATAATAATTATTACACGCAATTATTTTGTAATTTATTATTACTATTATCATTTATTATCATTTATTATTATTATTTTTATTATTATTATTATTATTATTATTATTATTATTATTATTATTATT
>JAIUCT010000016.1:8126610-8174432 GCA_021307375.1 Tetraneura akinire | reverse complement strand
ATTATTATTATTATTATTATTATTATTATTATTATTATTATTATTATCATTTATTATTATTATTATTCAAAACTATCGGCAAACTATTTAGCAGCGTGATTATAACATTGTTTTGATTATTAAAATTCCGTTGGAAATAAAAACCGTCGAAGACTTTTAGAATCCTATTCCTATAATATTTTAATCGTCATCGTTCGTCGATATAATTATTCAATTGTTCGCCAACAACAATGAATACCTATATAATATTATGCTCTAGCTCAGTATAATATAGGTCAGATCACATATATATACATATGATTAATACCGGATAAAAATATATACCAGAATACCAGATACCAGATACCTGTTGTACCGACCAAATGGATTTAATTCTAGCTGAGAATAATAACATGATAATATATAAATAACGATAATGAATTAAACGCTCGTATATGTTATCTAATCTCACATTATAATATTAATTAAAACGTTAATATATGAATATTAGTAAATTAAAAAATCATTCACACAAAATAGTCATAATAATATTTAGTAATTTGAACGAACAAAAATAAATTAAATAGGTACTTAACCTGACGGAATAATAATTTTAGATTTAGGTTGCTAGTTTTATTATTAATAATTAAAAAATCTAAAGTTTTTCCCTGTTCGGATGACCTCGATAACTCGAACGGTGTGTACAATAATTCTAGAAAAGGGTTCTCGAAATGTCGAAGAAATAACGTTTAAATTTCACAGCCAACCCGGGCGACAAACACAATAGTCTCTGAATATAAAATACGATAATAGTATAAAAATATAATAATAATATATAATATATATTTATCGTGATTAATATCGTATTCGATAACAACTGTGCGGTCGAAAGACTAAAGACATTATTGTGATATATTTTTTCATTCATCATGATAACAGTTTAATTATACTAAAATACGGAGTGATCAAGATTTTATGTATGATTCCCGTTACGTTTTCGATCACTCTGTATAGAGTCAGTCGCTGCTGGCGAATTAGCGAAATGAAATCCTATGTTCGTCTTGTTTGTATTTACCGTCCGAGATCACATAAAAGTATATTGGGGTATTGGTAGTTGGTACCAACTATACCTAGTAAGTTACCACTATATAGTAGCAAGATAACGTAGGCGTGTAATTAAAAATATATAAAAAAAAATAATAAACAAACGCCCAATAATAACAAACATGTGCGGACGTGTAAAAACATAAAATATTAGTTTTATAACTGATATAATCTGTAGATATTCGTTCGAAAAAATAATGTTTGTGTAGTACGAATGTGACCACTGACCGGGTTCAAATCCGTCGTTATGATGTCACACTCGCATATAACCGTTAACGCGGTATACGACCGATATAAAGTAATAATATTAATTATTAATATTTGCCGAGACGTATAAATTTGCGGGTTAAAAAGAATACACGCACGAAGAACAGAATTTAATCTTACTCGCAGGATACCAACGAATTAATATGCGAGGTAATATTACGATGATAAGCGTGAATGACGTATTATTATGATAACGAGTATTTCGGATAGATTTTTTTTCTCGAAATTTTTATTTTCCAAATCGTACTTACGATTCGGAACGCGCGCGAGAATTTACCAATTTAACACGATAATAATATAATATAATATAACAATAACGTGTCACAGAGATGCGTTTTAATATAGACGTAGCGTATTTCCAGACCACCTGCTGATGGAGCCGAACAAGACGTCACAGTTAAAATGTAACCGACTAAAATCGAGATTGACCGTATCGCGGGTATTGTATCACGAATAATAGATACGACACAGTTTTTACCCTTTTCAGTAAACCCATTCAGAGGCGAGAAAAAAATCATGAAAGGGTTTCGTATTTTTTTTTTTTTTTTAATAAATTGTCCTTTACACAATCACTAACCCATATAAAATAGAAACCTTTCCCCGGGGGAAAAAAAAATCCCTTCGTACTTTACAATATCAATATATATATATATATATATTATATATATATTATACGTATTATAACGTATACCAATATACCATTAACGCGTTCGTGGTAATTCAGACTATAATAATATAACATAATATTATGTATAGAGACGCTGACGGCTTTTGCGCATTTCTTATATCATTTTTAAATATAATTTTTTTTATACACAAAAATTTAAATAAATACGATTTTTAAGACGTTTTCATAGAAAAATTTAAAAATTCCGATATAAATATACGTAAAATATGATTACGTCATTCGGATCAGAATTTTTATGTTCTCTATATTTTATAAAACAAACAATTAACATATGATTTTCAACCTAAACACACGGAATAACCCTTACAAAAAAAACACTGACCTATCGTCGTCGCGGTACCAATGTCGGGACGCCGACGGTGCTATGCAACCGGGACGGGACAGTGGCGGCGGTCGCGCGAATGATCCGGCGGACATTTGTTGTAGTTCCATGACGGTCGCTCTGCCGCCGCCGCCGCCGCCGCCGCCGAACGGAGCGGAACCCGAAGACGACTTTTTCGTCGCTCCGTACAATTGCCTGTAATACTTTTCTTGGTCACCGTACATCCAACACACTTTCCACCATTGGCGGCACATCAACACGTTGGACGACGACGGCGCGGCCGTTTTGGTCGCTGACGCAGTGACGACGGCCGGCGCCACGGTCGCGGCGGACTGCGAGCCGAGTACGGCAGCCGCGTTCGCGGACGTGGTCATCACTGTGGTGGTCACTTCGCGATAAACCGATACGACACCCATTCACCCGGCGCGCACATAAAGTTTAGGTTTTGTTGTATAAACTCGTCGGCAGCGTGATAACTCAGGATACGCGAAACTAGGATATTATCGGCAATTCTATCTTTATCCGCCGTCCGGTCGCGTCACTGATATAGCGGCGGCGCGTCGCGTTGCTCGTGCTACCGGTCGGTCTCGGACACTGCGGCGACTGGTCCGCATTGCCGCCGCCGCCACTGACAGTCGACCGAACGGCCGTCGCCGCCGACCGCCGCCTCCTCGAGACGGGTACACCCGATCGCGTGACGCGTTTGCGAGGCGGTGGAAAGGTAGGGATACCGGCGGCGGCGACCTGGCCTGCAATCATCGTCTACACCGCACCGTACGTTTTACGTTATATTACGCGTGTGTTTCTCCGACGGATTAGTTGTGTGTATTATATACTGTACACAATATTAATAATAATAACATAACGTAGGTATATATATTATTATATTATGTAGAATATAATATGGAGTATGGTATATACCCGTTACATGGTATACGGTCATAAAATTAGACGCGTAGGTAACCCTCGCGAGCGGTATACGATGACGACGACGGTCGAAAAATCCCCAAGGCGATCAGACAGAGAGAGAATATATTTTGGTATTTTATTTTACCTACCTACCTACCTTTCTATACCTTTTACGGACGTCGACGAATGTTTAATAATAATAATAATAATGATATAAATATATAATAACATGCCGCTCGAGCAAACGTCGCACAGGTGCCTGCCGCGTACGTATTGTAAGAACATCGGCGGAGCATGCGTATGTAATACAACCGATTATAAATTATGATCGACGACGGTGTGGTATGCGTATGGTATAAGCGGTAAGTGGTATGTTCAGTGCGTCGGGAGTATCGGAGATTCGGCGCGACGAGCGACTACCTGCAGCTATTTTATAAGGGTGGTGGCAGTTTTTATATTATATACGTTTAGCGTGTAACGATAACATGCATGTTTACTTAGGTTTTCTCAAAATATCGAAAACGCAAAAGTGATAACTACACCTGCTGCGAACGTAAACACCACCATGCGGGTTACGATAATATTACATTATAATCCAAAAGAATACCATCAGGACCATCTAAAACCTAACCGGTAATAACTTAACCCATTAACCAATAATAATTCTAGTCGTCGAGCCGATAATTCGCAAAATGTCACGACTGAATGGTTAAGCTCGAGGAGAAGCTCGACTCGTCGATATGATAATATATCGTATTATTTTACAATGTATTCAATCAATTATTATTACATTTCTGTCTTGTATAAACAGTCAGAATGTGTTTTTGACGTCAGAATGTGCAATTCGTTAAGTCTGGTTCACATCAGACACTGTTTAAATCCGAGCAGTCACGATGATGTTTAAACTTTAAAGACGCATTATAATTATAATCTTAGTTTGCCAAGACGCGTACGAACTCAAACCCATAAACTTTGCGAATTCAAGAGAATCCTACGATAACATCCGCTCGTTATCCGTCCCTTATTATTTCTGCACTTCCGTTGTACTATCTAAATTTATAAATAGTCTCATAATGAGCATATATAGAAATAATAATAATATCGTTTCAATTATATTATTATATATTATACGCGGTGATGACCCGAGGTCAAGAAGACTACTCGTCCTGAATATTTTTTTCAGTTACATTATGAGTCATGACGATAAAAAGAAATTATACTGGTGTAACAAATGGACGTAAGTCGTAAGTACTAACGCAATTTATTTACGATTTACAATAATATTACACGTACGAAAAATATATTATAATGATCTCCTACACATCGGGTGATAAATTTATATAAACGTCTCGAACGAATAAGTTTTCAAATTTAATATAAATTTATAGTTTTTTTTTCGCAGCATAGTGTGACAAAAAAATATGAAGAGAAAAGAAGAAATTTGTACAAAACGCAAAAAGAAGAAGAAAAAAATATACATATAAATAAATAATATAAAAATTTCACAATTCTATAATATATTATAAATTATTTTTACCTACCTACCTACCTAGGGAATGAATTCGAAATGTCGTCTATGAAATTTATTTTTGTTTTATTTTTTTATTTTTACATCATTGGGGTTAATAAATACACTTACATTTTAATCGAATAATTAACTAATTAATATACAAATTGACAACGACCATCAATTTTTTTTTATAAAGCGATGTCGTGATGAAATTTTAATATTGCAACGTTACATAAAATAATAAAGGTAAATATAAATAAATACGCCTGATTATATTTCGTGTTAATTTTTTTTTTAATTAAAATTATTAAACGCTTTAGTAATTTAACGGGCGACGTTTTGTCTATGCGCAAAAAAAAAAGCTGTATTTACATTGTAAACAAAACGGTAAAAAATATTATTTAACACAATTTAACGCCGTTAGGTTGACGTTTAATTATCGCAGATTAACAAACGTCAAAGGGCAGAGAATAAAAAGAGCTAAAACATTTTAGATTCGCGTAATAATTATAATTTTACGAACATTAAATTATTTATATTTTGATATGTATACCTATACATACACGTAAAACGTAATAAATGTTAATATTATTTTATTCTATCGAATATTATTTAAGACTGGGAAAGAAGTGTAAAAAATAAAATAAAATGTATCTATATATTATAAAATATAATTATTATGATCTTTGGAATTTGCGAATGATTGGTATCTGTTTGATTATTTTTACCATAATAATAAAACCATAACATACTCGTTTGTTATAGGTTAGGTATGATTTTTGTTTTTAATTTGTGGCTGGATCTACACACACTTCCGATCACGTATACCAATATAAAAACGTCTGCACATTTACGATGAGCGTATAAACATATTATAATAAAATTAGACGTTAACGCGCGGCGGTAACTGTAAAATAATATTCCAGTTTGATCGCTAAATATAATATAACAACGTAAAACTCGCGATAGAAGCACTCTATACAGAACACATCACATTCGAGTAAAATGTTCGTGAACCGTCCTCGTTGTTGTGACATCGAATTGGGGTATAAATAAACGTGAAATTATAATATGTATAGTGAATACATAGTTTGAAGTCTTGAACGTATATATACTTAATTGAAGGTCACAGTGGGCGGACTATTTTATTTCACTTGTTTTCAGCCATAATATACATAATAATACGTCTTGTACGACCGGCCATACTAGCCGTGACACGAACTTACAGGTGGGAAATTACTAAGAAACAGAAACGTATAGTTACATAGTAATAATAGTTTCGACGTATTACGTATGTTATAATATTACAGCGATAAAAAAAAGAAAAAAAGAAAAAGGAATGCCTATACAGGGAATTTTATTAATCCAGAAAAAAAAATAGGAAATCAACTCCTGTTAGTAAGCATCCAATATATAACATAGTAACTTTAACTTTTTTTTATATATATAATATATATAATAACATAATATAAATTCGTATAATAAGTTTAATAAGTATACTTATAACTTATTAGTGGTGTTTATAAATTTTTGACTTTTAGGAAATGTAACTAATTTTGTGATAATAAAGTCCCAAGTCAATATTATTATAAATTCCAAAAATAATTAAAATTTAATTTATTTTTTTAATTTCAATCCAATATCAACGCCACCTAAGGGTATTTAATTATTTTCTGAGCTAATAAATATTATAAAATTATATGAATACAGACTTTGTAAAATGAACGTTTTAAATAATATTTCCAAATTATACTGTTTATATTAATATAATTTTAAACGAATTATAATATTATTGTTTAAAACAACAGCGTAAAGTAGCTCATTCGAGAAATAATATTTTAATAATATTAGAAAAAAAAATGACGATCCTTTTAGTCGTCTATTATATTATTTTAGGTTATTATATTATAATATTATCGTTATGAAATAGCAAATTAGGTACCTACCTACTTGTTTTACAATATAGAACATCTTTGCAAACAATTATTCTTTTTTAACCTCGATTATGGCAAGGAGAAAAATGTATTTATTTCGATGGCCGTTAAAAAAATATAGGTAGCTATAAACTCGTGTATTTATTTAATATAATATGTAATTTAAGGTCAAGAATTTTGGTTACTATCAAATATAGCGAGTTCGTATTGAAATAACGCGATCGCCTTGATAAAAAATCGTCCAATCGTGGAATTTTATTTGGGTCTCAACTCTCAAAGCATATTATACCAACTGATAACTGATTTATTTATAAAAATATTTGTATTACGAGCACAATACTATTTCGATATTTTAATATTTTAATATTAAATTGTTTCCAATATTTTATTCTGAATAACACGCGGACTTAAAAAAAAAAAATCAAAAACAACAACACGTATGCGATATTAAACCATAATATATATTATATACTTAATATTAATAAACACACGTGTTATGTGTCAGTATAATTTAAATGGTCACGACTTCGGACTTTGAGCAAACTTTGTTTAAATATACCCGTTCATGACCTTTACACACGCGCGGAGAAACGTTCATACGTACTACGATAAAGTTTTCTTTTTCCCTTTACCCGTTACCGGAAATTATGACGAGAACAAAAACAACGCGCCTGCAGTCGCTATACACCCGGTATAATTTACAATCTATCTATGTACATATTGCATAGATTCTTAAAAGATTGGCGGTATTGTTTCGATTATAAGTTAGGATAATAAATTAAGGTTTGCTCCGTATGCTTTGAAATGAGGTCTCTTGTTCGAATCTTATTCGCAATAATAAATGGTTTTGTAGAACCCCTGGGCAACTGTTTACGCCTAGCTGTAAAGTTTATACGTATTAAAGTTTATCGTTTATAATATTACATATTTTTTTCGTCGTCGGAATTATTATTTATTTTTTTCACCCCTAACTGCGTCCGTGTGCATCTCCTTTCATCCTTATATACGCTATGGAAACCATAAAATTAAATATTATATTTTATATTGTATAGGTACGACTAAATCGTTAAACGAAACAAAACGACTGTGACCGTCTGACGTCGTGTCGCTATCGCATTGAAAAATTTCGATACGCCCGTTCGATTTGCAATATATTATTACCCATATACAGGGTGTTGTAAAAAGCGTGCCAGAACGTTTTATTGGACATCTCAGTCGTCAACGAAAATAAAATTTAATCTTACGGTAAGATATTTTGTTTGAATTTTTATATATATCCACTCTCGCAATCAAAAAAAAAAAAAAAATTGTAAGTATCAATAAATATTGTCAATGAAAATTTTTAATTCGAGATGTCAAACGACTGGCGTACAGTGTTTAATCATGGCGGAATCAACATCGATAAAAGGTCGTTGTTCCTATAATTTCTTCGAACCCCCTGTATAATATATATATTTGGTACTATATAATATTATTATAGCGTATAATATATAATATATACGACTGTTCGCATTGAAACATATAATTGAAAGAAAAAAAAAACGATTTCCTACATAGAAAGGATTTTACAACATTGATTCCGGGGTGGATTTTAGACGGGAAAACTATAAATCCGTTTCCATTTTTATTACGACATTCGAAAAGTCTTTGGGTTTTAGACTCGTAAACTCATAAATTTAATTATCGGTAGCGTGCGCACTGCGCGTAACTTCTATTGTGTAATTCAGTTACGACTTTCGTCGAGAAACGTTCGTATAATATAAACAATACAGCTATAAGGGTAATTACTAATTTTATACTATAAGCGCCAATCATTATCAATTTCGTCAAGTTTCCTTGCGAGATGAGACTGATAGCTCCAGAGAATTTTATACAAAAACGCTCGTTGATATTACAATTATCGATCCGTTTGTTTTTTTGTGTACACTTTTTAACTCTACGTTAAAAAAGATTTATAAATATTATCAAACAGATATGTTTTATTATTGGTATAATCGAAGAATTCAAAGAATATAATATTATATATAATATATACATACCTATGTCAAACTCGTGCGAAATATAACGTATAAAACTGTGAACTTTGAAAACAACATATTAAATTCATTTTTCTACTGTACGATAACGATTTAATTATTTTAATACTTTGACGTTTAATTTTGTTTTTTAATATAAAATAATATAATATGAACATTGCATAATTCGTTATTTTACATTAATATTTTTAACGAACGAACGAAAGACGCACGCGTTTCTTCGAGTGAATTGATTTCGATAAATTTATATTAAACAGATCTATTATCGTATAATTAAGTTTCATAGAATAGACGATAGATTATGAATGCTATAAATTTATAATTTTATGATAACGAAAGAGGTAAATTGGTAAAATATTTCGGAGTAAAAATATATACACGAGTACTTCAAGTCACAAGTTGAAAGTATTATAGCTAAATTTAGTTTTCATACGAGTATATTTTAATTATTTTACTGTGTATTTTATTTTTGACAATTTTTAAATTTATTTTATCGATCTCAGTTTTTAGCCATAAATTACATTATATATACATTATACATTTAAAAATAATGGCACACATACTTAATTCCACATTATCTGCCTATTACATATTATTTTTTATTTTAAAGTTGATAAAATAATTCATAAGAAGTATCTTTATAATATAATATTTCCCATGGATAAACGGTTCCTGAAAAATATTTATTCGTAATTTATTCGTTTTAGTTTCAAACATTATATTATAAACTTTATTTTACGAACGTTTTACAGTCGGGACCTCGATTTGGGAAATATTTTAGCGTAATCCTCTTGCTTAATGTTAAAAATACTTATATTCGCATTACGATAATAATATAGTTATCCTGCGTTTGACCACATAAAGCCACATTTTAAGTTTTAATATGATTTCATAATATTATATTTTTCTACCTTCACGAACAAACATAATAAAATATTAATAATGTTAATTTATTGTATTAATATTAATTTTTGTATTTTTTTTTTCGTTTAATACCAGTTATTTTTTTTTTTTAAATTTATGAAGAAATATATATGTATATTATAATTCAAACAAACATTATTCGAACCATAAATCTATAATAATTATAATAATTCATAAAATTTAAATAGAATTCAGAAAAACGAATTGCGTTTATTTATTTAAAATTATAACTAACCTGAAATCACAATAATATTAATATTACGTTGACTTTAAATGATCAAATAATAAGAGTATAAGTTAGTGCTGCAATAGAAAATAATTAATTTTAATAATAATTAAAAATAATATCTTTAACTTTATTAATAGAAACAATATGGACGAATAACTAAAAAAGGTGAAATTATTCATATAAAATAAAATTATAACATATCAAGTATTTTATTTTATTTTGTGCATCGATACTGTTTAAATATTTTAAGAAAATTGCATTTCTGCAATTTCCTGATTGCAAAATTAGACTACGTATATTTTTATATTTAATAGATAACCTAGCTCTCAGAATAAAAATGTTTTAAGTTCAATTTTTTTTTAAATCATATTATTTTGTACCGTTTTTTTCTTCAAATTCAATATATTATAATTGGTAAATCGGATGAAATTTGATTCATCGAGTGCTGTCTAAACTGTGTGCATAATATGTTGCCATTTCGGGAATTAATTTGTCATTACAATCACTCGTATCATCTGCACTATATAACCATAATATGTATAATATGCGACGCGACCTCGATCGATTCGTTCGTCGGCCAACCGTATTCATGCCAAGTCCACGTTTCATACGCGGAAAACATTATAATATTATTACGATAATTTTCGACACAAACGTAAATTTATGCACCTACAATCGAATGATGACAACAGTGCTATGACAATATTCGAAATGTATACTTTATGTGATATAAATACGTTTGTAATATGATAAAGTCGTCCATCAAATAATCCCGTCCAAAACAAATATACAATTATTATTATTTTGTGATTATTTTGATAAAATGTTGCAGCCTTTACACCGTTTAGAAGTTTTCCCAATAGATATAAATTATATAAATAAGATCGCAATACAAATCGAAAAAATCGTATTGGTTAAAAAAAAAAAATAAAATATTTATATAACGTACGGAGGTATATTTTCTCACAGTTCAATTTTAAGACGATGTTGTTTTGAACACCCTGTATACTTTTATGATATAAAATAATAATACATTAATCCTTATAATGAGCTTTACGAGGACTTGCCAAATTTTAAGTCCAAGTATAATAATATATAGGTTTAATAATATTTTATAAAACGGGGCTGGCTAATTTCTTTTTTTTTTTTTTTTTTTTTTTTTTTAGAAATATCTACTCTTATAATTTATAAACTATTTAACTCGACTAAATATAGTTAATTGAAATTTGATAAGGTTTTTATATACATATATAAATATACGATTATATTGAATAATTATAATTTTTTAATTATAACAAAACGCATTTTATAGTTAGAATATTATATTTTGTAGTTTAATACTCGTTATAGAATCGACTTTGGGAAACCAACGATAACCATCAATAATTATAGTATAATATGTATATGTATATTGTATATGGATTATGTTCGATAATTCTGCAAATATTTAGATTAATAATTAATTAATATTATTTATCTCGAATTTGAATTCGTATTTGAATAAATGACGTTTTACAATAATCCAAAGACTATTTTATGTGGGAAAGAAGATAAAAATTTATTTTAATTCTATTATTATATTATTCTTGACGAGTTAAATTAACATTATATGTTATTAATTAAAAGCATTTGCGGGTATCATCAGTAAAACTTATCCGACTATAGAATGAATGGTTTACGTTGTTCTATTTAGCACAATTATTATTATTCTAATAATTACGGGTTCGTTTCAAAATTTAATTAAACACTTTACCTATAAATTCGGTTCTCTATATTTTACCCTATATTTTACTATAATATAATTCAAACTTATATTCAAATTTATATATTAATAATCGATTTTCATGCACTCTGCTTTCAGGTGTTTTATACAAATGATTATTTCGTACATGATAATTATTACTATTTACGTTCACGTAATTTATCGTAAAACAGATAATACAAGTGATGATAAAGATATAGTTTGGAGAATTTTTTTCAAATAATTTTGAAATATATTATTACACATTTAAACGAT
Source organism: Tetraneura akinire (assembly GCA_021307375.1). Classification (NCBI taxonomy): domain Eukaryota; kingdom Metazoa; phylum Arthropoda; class Insecta; order Hemiptera; family Aphididae; genus Tetraneura; species Tetraneura akinire. The sequence continues at coordinate 8,162,513 of JAIUCT010000016.1, read as the reverse complement.
AATATATATAATTTGAAGTCTTCATTATAATTTTACAAAAATAAACATATATGTATATGAAAACAAACACGTTAAAATTAAACTATTCGTAAATAAGTACCTACCTATTATTAATATTATATTTTGTTTTAAATTAGTTTTACATGATGATTCCGGTTAAAAAAATTAATTATTATTTTAACAGTCTCACCCGAGACTATATACATAACCTAATCAAAATATTATAATAATGTGCAAATTACAGCTCTTCAATTTCCTTTGTTAGTTGTAAACATATATATATAAGTAGTTGAAATTGTAATGTATAAAATAACATTCAGTATTTAATGTCATCGGCGTAAAAAGTATAATATACAAATATTAAATATTTGATAAATAGTATTCATGAAATGTATAATTTATTTGAAAAAAATAAATATAATAAGAAATTCAAATACTTTAAAATTAGGGTATATACTAATGTAATTATATTTTCTATGATGTATTAAAGGGCTCAGCCCATAAAAAAATTTATAATAACTTTCTGTATACGTGTAAAGTTTCGCAAATGTTAAAATCGCATTGTAATCGCGTCGATAATTCATGGAGAACGATTTAATCAACAATTAAGAGACATGAATGAAATCGATTAAAATTTAAAATATTTTACACTTTTTTCAGGGTTAAGTGGATGACCGAAAAGGAACTGCATTAGCCATTAATTCCTCCCGAAATATTTTACACTTAAAAAAATCTAACCTAACCTATGTACGTATTTACTTAGCGAATCGGCGAGACAATTTTATATATAAGTAATATTATTATACTTAATAATAATATAACCTCTAAAAACTATTTAGGTACGTGTGCGTATACTCGTAAACATAATATTATTATTATTATTATTATTATTATTATTATTATTATTATTATTATTTTTATTGTGTCGACTTAACACAAGTGCCAGAGAAATATTATTCAAAACCGTATATATTTATATGAGCTATGCTTGTCACGGTCAAGTGGATATAAAATATTTCACGCAGAGCGTAATGCCATTACTGGCACAAGCTTATAAGCTGCGAATTCATACGTCTCGCACAAATATACATACGCAAAATACAACCCGTAATATAATAAAGAGTCGTAGGATATTATTTTTTTTTAAAAAAAACTCGTGTGTACGAAGAATTCGCATGGCCAACGTTAAAAATAATAATATGTAATTTAAAATTGGGTTCTTGATTATTCGATTTGCGTAAATCCGAGCTCGGACCCGAAACGAAACAATAATTTTTTATTGGCCATTCCGGTAAAAATTGTAATAACGAGGAATTAAAATCCGATTTTCGAGAAATTTTGTTTTATAAAATAACATTTTAAAATAAAAAACTCAAATCCGCAATAAAATTACTTTTTTATTTGAGTAAATACGTGTTTCAACATCGATATGGTCATCTTTAGTACTAAGCGTAGACTGGGTCTGGCGTAAGTCTTCGCTTAGTATTGAAGATATTATGATAACATCATTGTTGAAACACGTATTTACTCAAATAAAAAAGTAAATTTTTTGAGGATTTGGGTTTTTTATTAGTAAATTATAATATATATCCGCAAAAACTCTTCTTATAAAATAGCATTTCAATATTGTTTCATAATTTAAGTAACTTTTAATATTTTAGAATATTTCTTCTCCAATCTTTATAAATTATAATATTATTAATTATTATAACATATATATAGTTGGCAGGAAATTTTCTTTTTTTCAAGCGTCGATAATTTGACGAGACATTTTAACGGTTTCGTTAGAAAAAATAAAAATCGCATAATTTAATAGAAAGTAGAAAGTACAATAAACAAAATATATAAATAATATTGTTATAAACGATGGTTTAAAATAGTACAGTACAGAAATATAGTGCAGACATGAATATTGTTATTAAACGTCATTTTCTACTTCATCGAAGTGCACTTTTATAACAATATAATATGTACTTAGGTAAAAACTAAAAAAATTATATACTTAGGCGTATTACAAAAAAGAAAAAAACGCTATACGTATATAAATACATTTTGTAATTTGTTAATTGCCCGTTCTGTAGATATAGAAAGAGTTAACGACGCGCACGTATCATTTATTTATTGCTCAATATAATAATAATTATATCATATATTTTTATTACACATATAATTATTATAACGACTGTATACCTATTAATTACCGATTTTCACTGGATTTCACACGTTTTCTCACGTGTGTATATTTCGATTATTATTATAAACTTTTTCGTATTTTATATACATTTCAATATAACATTTATTAGTCATAATTATTACTTTTCTAATCGCATTAGTGTATAATAAATATACATTCTAATTGTTTAAGTATAGAATTTCAAAATTCATATTTAATTGTAATAATTACTATATAATGTATATTTATAAATATACTGCTTTTAAACATATAAACTCGTATTTTTATAACCCCCATAAAATTTCGTCACATGCGGAAAACTTTTAAAAAAAAGTTTTTTTTAGCACGAGTACACCTATATATAACTAAGTACTAACAATAAAGTATAAATTCGAACTAACGAATTAATTTATTTAAAACTTCACTTTTATGACTTATAAACTTTTCACTTTTTTTAAAAAATTTAACTGTTATAATTGAGTTAATTAATTATGACTCGTTCACTGAGACTTATTAGAATTGTGCGATATGTTTTTATGGACGATTTATATATATATTTTTTTTTTTTTTGTAAATTATTCTGGTCATTGATAACCGGTGGTTAACAAATCTATACGCGAACGCAATCGATAGTTTGTGTATTTCAAGATAACATGACCATCGGAATCATATACTCTTAACGTTAAAAAACGTTATAATATATTGTGTTTTTCATTATAAATAATATCAAATGTTAAATATTTAAAAATAAATCGCCAAAATGTACGCACTGCAGTTATTGATTTGTTTTAAAAATTTGCATTGTGTGTCTATGTTATAATATTGTATTATCGTAATATTTATATTATGCCGCAGAGATTGAAAATTAATATTGATTAAAAATAATTTTAACCGCAAAATAATTACATTACGTTTTACATCTTTTTACGTGTATTTTTATAATACACCTAAAGTATATAAAATATTATTATTCAACGAATTTTCAATTTGATATCTGAATTATACAAGCCATTTAACACTGTATACAATGTGATAACAAAAATATTATTAAATGAAATGTGTTTTTCGTAAAATATACTGTTGGAAAAATAATATAATTATCGATTCTTCGCTGTACAGGCCCGGAAAGGATTAAATGGCAATCGTGTTGGAATCGACCTTTATTTAAAGAGAAATAGTTTTTAATGTACGAAATAAAAATTTAACCCTCAGCAAAATCGACATACCTGCAGAGTTAATACAAATTTTATTTTAATAAATTAAAAAGTTAATTTTCATCGATATAATATAAACGAAAATTATTGGAAGTGCTAATTATTCGCAAACAGAGGATTTTAAACGCATCCTAATTGAGAAATAAATAAAATTAACGAAAAAAAAATTTCCTTTTATATGTTTACCGCATATTATACGGTATACATCCGACACAACAGCGGTATAATTTGTAAACGTAATATTATGAGTTATAAATTATACCGTGTTATGGACAAAATTTCAAAACAAAAATATATTTTCCCGCTTAACATCATGGTTGTTATTCAATTGATCTGTACACGATTTCGTTATTGAATTACTTTCTATACGCATTGCGGAGATACAATTAAATTTATGTTATTATAATAAGAAGAAAACACGGACACACGACGAAATTTATACGAAATAGGTATATTATATTACATATCATATTTTATTATTATTTATGCGACTCGTTTAATACGTTAAAAAAAACATAATAATATAATTTAAATGATATAATGTGACAAATTAGCAACAATGTAAATAAATTTTAACTCCTCATCGTTTTCTTTATAATAATAATATGTTCCATCGTCATAATGTACCGTATTTATTTTATGAACTTCCGTTACAAATTACACCTGGTATGCAAATTGAATCAAAACATAACTCGACCGATCGCCACATTGTCTTTTTTCAAAAAAAAAAAAAAAAAATATGTACCTATATACATATATAATATGCTTTCTCTCAGCAGTCGAGATCTTAGCGATTTATTTAACGATTTAAGTCCTATAGCGATGTTGCGTTGAATAATCGTTCGTGGGATGTAGTTTTTTAGTAGGCATGATATTATACACTATACTGTAGCGTCAACGAATTATTAAAATAATTTACTATTTATTATTATTATTGTTGTTATTATTATTATTATTGTTGTTGTTGTTGTTGTTGTTGTTGTTGTTATTAACGACGATAAACTATATATATTTTTAAACGTATATAAATAGTGTTATAAACTATAAAGTCAAAATTTTAATCACAATTAAAAAATTCGCAAAATTTAAGTCACATTAAAACTGTTTTTTATTTTATTTTCTAACACCTAGATGTTATTCTGATACGTGTTAGGTCAGATTAAAAAAAAAAAACAAACTTATGGACTACATATCAATTAGAAATTACCGATATAATAATTATTTGTGAATTATTGTGACCATAATAATTCTAAAATTTGTGACGCAATGTTTGGGAATACTAAAAAAATAACTTTCTGGTTATGATAAATAATAATAATTTTTTCTGTATTTGGCATTTTTTGAAGAAAAACAATTTCAGCTAAGGGTATATTATAGATTATAGAACATATTATATAAATATAAGTAGTAGTATATATAAATAAAAATGTGATAGAAAATAGAAAAATTGAATATTGCATATTATAAAGTACATTTTATTTGATATTTTCATTTTTATCTATTTTTGTGATTTTGTAATAATATAAACTATATACATACCTAATAAATAGAGATTTCCTAAACAAATAGTATTTTTATTTGAAAATAAAATAAGTATACTTATAAACTGCAGAGTTTATATTAATATTTCAAATATTCTAGGAAACATTAGAAACATAAGCCTAGGATTTGCATATGGCAGATGATTTATTCTGGTGATTTCTATTTTTCATGCGTCTAACAAATTCAAATGTTTAAAGAATAAAGGCCACCATAAAAAAATAAATATATTTTTAGCCTTCAAAACCCTTATTTTTTAAATGCCTAGTGCGGTATAAAAAAAAAAATAAAATATTACCTAATTAATATTAGTATGTAAATTATACAAATTGATCACGAATTTGTGTTGGATAAATTACCCCAGAGTCGTATATCATTCACGCTCTTTCATGAGTGAATTTCATATCGGTTTTTACGGTTATTTTTCAAAATTTATGGGTTTTACGAACGTTAAAGGTTCAACCAAAATTCAAGCGCGATTCCAAAGTGTCTGTAAATATTTCATTTTGAATAATTAAAATTGATAAAAAAAAAAATAAAAAAAAAAAATTAATTTTGTTTACTTACTTTGATCAATATATTAAATTCTACATTTTATTATAACGTATATTATTATAAACTTACGAAAATCTATAAATACAAAAGTATACGCGGGTAATACTTTACGGATATATTCAATTTATTGTTAACAAGAACTTTAAGGAAATATTTAACTTTACCGTTGGAATCATGTGTTTACAAGCGAAAGATCAACAAAACCGCGGTGGGCATTTTTTATTTTACTTTTTCAACTAAAAAATTGAAAGTAAATATATTTTCATATACTCATAGTCTATACGTCTAGAATATAACTATTGAACAGACATAATAATGGAAATGTGACTTAAAAATTAACTAATACCTCGGTATAATATGAGAAATGTCACCGGAATTTTCGCAACCTGCATCTGTGTGTGTAACTTTTTAGTTTACCAACCGTTCAAGATTAATATAATATTATGAAAAAAAAAACGGTTTCATTTAAATATACAATTGCAACATTTTCCTCCCTTCGTATACATTTCGTTCTTATTACTCGATTTATTTTCTCTCCCTTTCCGGTAGTTGGGTTTCAAACCACGAATAACAATAATATTATTTTATATACCATGGTAATATATTATATTATTATCTTTCCCTGAGAAAATCGTCTCGGAAACATTTTATGACGGAACACTTAACGAACCCAACTTATATACTTGGAATGATTTTTAACGTCACGCATGAACGTCTTGCGGATAAAGTAATAATCATAATTTTTAGCGTTTCGAAAAATAAAATATTTTGTTTATAATTCCGCACCAACCGACGGAAATCGAGACGATGTTTTAAGTGTCACACGAAGCGTAATATCGTTTACATTGTACAGCATTAATTTATTATTATATTTTAAGATGACGAGTATTATGATTATGACAAAACCTCAAAAGTAATCCGACAAACTCGAATATTAAAATAATGTTAACATCAAAGTTGAAAATTAATTATTTTAAAAACATTTGCGCTTATGCATATACCCTACCCCTCACGCATATTATTGTTGTTGTTGTTGTTGTTGTTGTTGTTATTGTTGTTGTTGTTGTTATTATTATTATTATTGTTATTAATTATTATTATTATTATTATTATTATTATTATTATTATTAATATTATTAATAATATATAATATAACGGGATCGGTGTAAATTATTTTACGTTTATTTACACGTTGTTTAATTGAGTATAAAATGTGTCGTCAGTGTTACGTGAAAATTTTCCTAAGAGTATGCCAAATTCACAAACATATTGTGTCGTTTGGCACCCCAGATATATATTTATAGAAATCGAGCTTCGACGTGGTAAATTTTGACGTTAAATTTAAAAATTTATACAATTTGAAGTGGGGTTGAAATATGATAAAATACATAAACACACATTATATAATATCAAAACGTGGATTATTCCTGTAATCTAACGTTGATATGAAAATATTTATAATTTGTGAAATCTTAATTCCTAAATAAATTTATGTATTTATTTATTTATTAATTTATTAATTAATTTAAATTTATCTGTGCGAATTATTTTTACAATATACGTCTTGGCCTTACCTGTACGCGTTTACATATAATTTTTAAGTTATATTTATTAAACTATGTTCTTATTATAAGTAATGTGATATTTTGTTAATTAAATATTACATTATATTATACTTAAAACAAAATATGTGGTAGCGGTAACAATAAGAGAAAAACATGATTATGACATTATATTTTATGTAAAAGGTAATGAGACAATATTATTGTTTGAGATTATAAATCTTAGCTATATTATTTATATTTTTTTTATTAAATAAAGTTATACATATTTTTTTTTTTTTTTTTTTAGTTAAAAATATTACTTGTCACTTCTCTCCTAACTTGATATGCGTATAACGGAAGATAAGTTTTTCGTCATAATAAAAATAAATAAACTTTATAAAATATTTTATAAACAGACATGGGAAAAAGTTTTAAATTTGTTTTTTTTAGAATATATATAAATATAATATATACAACAATGTGCAGCTGCAAATCTTAAAATGACGAAATATAGAAATCTTTTCTTATAATAATATATACACATTATAACGTTTATGGCTGAAAGTTATTGACTTATATTGTACATATCACTTTATATCTTTAATCAATACAAGACGAAATTTGTATTGTCAATACTAAATTTAAGTTCAATATTATATGGAATTATTACAATAATATTATATATTTAATGGTGTTCTAGTATGACAATAAAACGCGAAATATATTTTTTATTGATTATTTGACATAATTTAAATAATTCATTTCAATATATTTTCCTAAGTTTTGAAATGTACATCAGTATTGTACTTCATTAAACTTAAAATTACAGGATATAAGTTTAAACTTCACTATTATATTGATAAAAATTTAATATTAAAGTTGTTTTAAGTAAAAATTATCAAATCGCATATTAAATGGCTATATTCAATAATAGTTTTAATGTTTTAAATAATAATATATTGTATAAAATCAATAGAGAACTTTATAAAAACTGTATAAGAACAAAAACCTCTCGAATATAATTTCATTTCTATATTTAGAGTTCCTATTATTTTTTATGATGTTTTGTTATCAAAAATTCGTCTATCCAAAGCTCATCTTGCGTTTTTTGGTGATTTCACTTTTATAATCCACGTTGATAATAATATTAAATAAACAATATACTATTATAAATAATAAACTTTACGATGGTATAAATGTAAGTATGAATAATAAATTACCTGTCAATGGGACAATGGGTTTTACTCGAAAAAAAATTATACATCATCGATAATATTATATTATGGTTTATACCGCGTTTCGTATATGTTATATTAAATTAAAAAAAAAAAAACAAATATATATAAGAAATGTAAAAAACGTTAAACCATAATGAATACGATAAATAAATAATAATGTCAATAATAGAATAGTAATATTACTTTACGTGTTTTATTGACCTGTTGGAGTCTCCGTAAGTTTGCTACAGTTTATGGATACGAGGTCTACAGGTGGTTCGCTATGAACGAGTTCATTTCGTTATAATTTTATTGTGGAAAAAAAACAAGTGTGAATCGCCACGGGGAACGCCCATATAATACGATATACGTATATAAAATATATACTTTACGAGTGCTTTTGAGCGTGCTAACATGGAAATTTTACTTCGAAAATTCAAAGTATCACTCTGTATAATATATTGTTATGCAAAGATAAAAATTTATATTTTTATACGTATTGTTTCCTGCGTTGGTAAATCGTAAATGGTAATAATATATCGTGTTAACGTATACGTCAAATTTGTAATGTTAGTATAAATCTGACGCGTTTGGTCCAACAGTAATCATGTCCATAAAAATAATATTGTATTATTATAATAATATAATATTTTATACGTAATTTAAATAGTTTTTTATACGGCGTCGTTATACGGCTGTATCAAAAACCGTCCGAGACAATTACGAGTGATGACTATGGCTTTATCTTATAATTTATTTCTATTCGCAACACTATTATGTATATAATTATAACATTAAATTATAATTTATTTTATATATTTAATACAACGTCGAAAGTATACGCAGCATAACGTGGTTTCGGTACAATATACGTATATAATATTCTAATGATTTGCAACATTTACAATGCAATATAAATTTTATATATGTATCGATAATACAAGATATAAATCAAATATATATTTTTCCATTTTCAATTTTATATACGTTATACGAGGTGAACTAACGTAATTTATGCTCGTAGTTTAAAAATTTAAATCTATGGATAATTTGAATTACATTTAAGTAAGTACCTATATATATTTTTTCATATACAAATATAACGAGTTGATTGAACTTTATAAGTTCAATAGAGTGCCTATTATATATAATATATATATATATATATTGATTCGAAAAGCAAAAATTATTTTGTAATTTTATATTATACTTTTATCATTTCGATACATAGAGGTAAATTTTATAATTAAAAATGAACTCGACCGAGTTGATTAATTTTATATAATATATTATTTCGTTTCAGGATTTTAATTATATTGTACTCATAAAAATGATATTATAAAAAAAAATGTAATTAACAATACTATACCTATAAAAAATAAAAAATGAAATTCCACGCGTTTTATACAGCAGATTTAAATTCCGGTTGTATAAACCAAATATTTATCTACATATATTATTATGGTTTCATCTGAACGACTCGACACAATTTATTTTTGCGTTATCAGTTGTTTATATAACCATTAGTGAAATTTATAATAATATACGTAGAACGTAGATACCTATATAAACTACTATATAACTATTTCGACGTAGCGAACAAATTCGAATTTACAGTAATCAAATAGAATAAAATTCATTTAACTGATCAAACAATGATAGCGTATAATATACGTATTATTCGTGTAACGATAATAATAATTTAGTTTATCATGCGAATATAATTTCATTACAAATAAATGTTTTCGAAATCATTATAATTTAATAAATCATGCATACACGAAAAACGCATATTATATAGATAATATTTTTTCGAAAAAATTTAATAAATATATTTTATATTAAACGTATTTTATGTAATTATATTCAATGCGTTACATAATATTTCGAATACACGCAAGAAATATTTTCTCGTTAAAAATATTGAAAATCGAATTAAATTGTGTAAAAATATCTACAAAAATAAATAAATAAACAGAAATTATACGTGAGTATAGAGAAATATTTTAAAAAGTGTAGTTTTTCAATGCAGGTGCGTGTAGGAAAATTGTGATTATTACTATTTAAAATATGTTTATATAATACGTACTAGATTCCATATAGTAACTATAAAATGATGAAATTCGCTCGTGTAGAAAAAAAAATCGAATTAAATTAAAGTAATCTGATTTATTGAATTTACGTGAATTTTTAAGATAAATTTTGGTTTTACTACATATTTTAAAATTATTTTAAACACATTAAAAAAAGCTGCCTGATGCATTTTTGATATAATATTATTATATTATAATATAAACAATCGTTCGAAATTCGCGAGACTTATCAGAAAGATAAAACGACAGATAATGTAATAATAATAATAATAATAATACATAGAACCCTTTTCGACTAAATGATGATCACGCTCAGTATATAATTATTGTCATGAGAAAATACAGTTACGAATTGTGAGAAACACCTGTTTTGGGGGGTAGGTAGTCTTAAGTATAGTACGTATGTTCCGGAAGGTTAGGCACTTTAATAACGGTGCAGGTGGACGAATACAAAACGTACTCGCACAGGAAATAGAAGAAAAAACCGAGAAACGATTCCAACACTAGAAAAAGAACACGATATTATATTATATAATACTCGTATGACGTATACAGCAAATAATATTATAATAAATGTTTTATTGTTATAAAATAATCTTTTTTAGGTTATGTAATAATAACCAAACCAAATATGCTTTCTGGCTATCCGGCGATACAAAAAACGTGATAAACAACATCAAAATAATCTTAATATTTATTATTATTATTAAGTTAGGTACCTACTCGAACGAGGGTGGAAAAAAAAAAATTAAAATTTGGCATAATTTTCACATTTCGTTTCGACCGTGGCGACATGATGATAAATAATATCCATCTCGACGTATTCAAGGACACAATAGTTTGTTTAATTAAAATAAAATAATGTATATAAGTATAACACATCAAAACTCGAAGCTCTACTCGGTCGCGGCCGGGTTTCACTGTAATATTTTGTTTGTCGTTTTTTCCCTCTTTTTCTTTCTTTTCGTCGGAGGGAGAAAACGCAAACTTAAAACGAGCGTCTCCTCACCGCGGGACGCTAAAGAAAATTATTTAAACTGTGCTTTAGTCATTCGAATACAACACGCTATTAATTAATTTTCTTCTCATCATACATTATATTAAATATTAAATATTATATAATACATCATATATGTTGTCGTTTCATAACTATATCGATACGTTTAATTTCAAACGATTTTTTTTTTTTACTTATCGCATTATCTATAGAAAATTCTAAATTAATACATATTGCACTTTCGATTAATTTTATTTAACGAATAAACAAAATTTATAAATAATATTAAAAAATATTCCAAATCGAAGTCTTTTTTTTTAATTTTCCAAAAATATAAAATTAACTTAATATTTTAAAGATTAATGGTAAAGTTTAATTAATGGTGTTTTTTCCTTCAAAAAATCTAATAACGAAACGATAATTTACATATACTTGTAAATATCGTAATAATTATTCGCATTAATGTCATGGGCAATGGGCATGTAATAATTGTACAAAAGAAAATTGTTTTCTAAATTATTAACGAAACTGCAATATCATAAAAAAATATAACGTATGTATATATTATAATAGTAATATGTAGTATACGATTGAAATAACGATTCGAAACGTATATAAGATATAACCCTTTGATAACGTTTTAATTTCAAAACGTCTTATTATTTATTAATTTTTCGTTCACGGACTCACGCAGAGAACATCCTAGGACTGAGATTGTCCGTTGACGAAACAATGATTTAATTTATTTTCTTTTATCTTGGTTTGCCGACGTTCACACTTACGTGATATTAATGTAATCAAGACGATGTAAAAACAATCACGAGCCGGGTCACGTTTTTTTTTTCAATTTTATTTTGAACGACTTGGGTGTCCTGTGCGTCGTAGCTATGATTTGTCAACCACGGACTTGTATACAATAATATTGAGGAATGCATGTGCAATGTGCGTGTATCATAACAGCGAGTAATATTAAATAAATTTGGTATTAAAAACGAACAAATCTTAAATTTTTATTTATGTAATTCAAGTACGAAATTATTATTACGTATAAGATAGCACCGACCGCGGCGATTATTTTGTTTTATACCGAGGTATACAATAATATATTTTTTAAGTAAACGCTGTACACGAATATATCTTCGGATACCGTAGGGTGGTCCGAACTCGTTTTTAATTCCATCGTTATTATATACCCACTTATTGTTGTATTATTATTTTTTTCATTTATTAACCCGCAAATTTGATGAGAAAACTCTTATTTAATCCGCTTTAATATGATATTATTATAAAACTAAGGACGACAAGACGAACATTATTATAATATTTTCAGATGTTATTTTATGAAAAACGGCCGATTTGTTTTTTAACGGCAACTGGACGGAAACAAAATAGGAAAGCACTATTTATAATGTATGTAAATCTCTTTGTCTTCTTCGAGATTTGGTCATTTTTAACTTTACAAGTCCTTCCTATTTTATTTTTCTAAAAAATAACGTCCCCGTCGACGAGTGTTGGTACATAAATAAATATACCTGTTATAGTTTAATACAATACGAGTATGAAATCGGAAGAGATTTTTTCCAATTTCCGATTTGATTTACGAGTATAATTTAAAAAACCCGAGATTTTTCCTTTGGCCTCCAGTTTTCATAAAAGAAAATATTCAAAACGTCCTCGATGCGCATCATAAATCGGCTTGACCTCGTCATAACACGCGTTTCGCCTATGTACGAATTAATTTTAAATTTATGACATTTTCAATTAAAACTCAATAAATTATCTTTTATATTATAAATTTATAATACGAAATTTGGTATGCGTGAAATACATGAATACGTTATTATATAATTTCTGTGATTTTTAATAACATTTTTTTCCCTCCGAAATAACAAACTGATTTCTATAAAAGCAGCTATATCATCGTTATTACGAAACTGTCGAGTTAAAAATAAATCATTTAGTGTTGAATGTGGAATTTTGTACGTTTTACTCAAATAAATATTAAAATATAATTTCATCGAGTTCCAAGTGTTATAATGTCAAACGTCGAAAATACGATAAAAAAAAAAAATGTTTTTCGTTTCGTGAATTAAATGCACGCGTATTATATAAAAAGAAATATTAAAAGTCTTAAAATATGTCATTAATAATCGAGGGAACGTTTAAATATACGGATCTTATTAAAATAAAACGAGACTATTATGTAACGAAACGTCAAACGGATAAAATATTTTAGAAATAATTTATAATTATTAAATTATTAAGTTTAACACTCGTATATTTTAATACCATTATGACGCTTTCACTTACTAATACTTACTTCGTTTTCGGTTTAAGTTCAAATACGCATTAAACGAAAGACGAATAATGAATTTACAAAAAATTATACATTTCACTATACTCTCAAATCAAACAAGATTTAAGACACTACATACTATCCAGTATCCATATCATTATATTTGATTGAGTTATTCCTTCTGTTTAACTTTAGTTTTTTTGGGAATACTACGTCCATATTTATTTCTTATGAACGTTTTAATATTTTTATCGTACTAACTCAAAAGCATAATTTTTACATAATAAATTTATATAAAATTGATCGAGTTTAAACAAAAATCGGCCTACATATACACGTTAAATGAATAATACTTTTTTATATTTTTGTAGTTAAGTCTAATGGTAAAATATTGTTTTAAAAAATCCAAACATATTATATCTTTATACTCTCGTGGTGTGTGCGAATATTATACCAATATTGCAGAAATATTGGGGGAAAAAATAATAATATGTTAATATCATATTATTCTTTAAAAATAATATACATTGTTATAGGAAAATAGTCTGCTCATATTCCTTTTTTGTCGTTATACCTCCTATAATATTATACAGGTATATAATTTTCGGTATGTATTCACTCGGTAATGGCATACCGAAAACGTCATTACGATTTATGTTTGAAGTCGTTTAGGTATTTCAGTATTTGTATATATTATATACGAACGTATTATCTCTGTTTGTTCAGATGTCGAGATACGTAAATTATATATACATAGAACGGAGTATTTAGATGATGAACAAATTAATATTATTTCCCTCTTCCAGTAACAATATTATAAGAAGAACGCGATCACATTAAAAGATACGTATCGAATATACGTTGACATTTACGTAATAATAATATATAAACTAAATATATTATATATGCGGTTAATAAAATGTTAAACACGATTTTATAGACTAAATTATTATAATTTTATACGTCTTTAACAAGTCGAAGTTATTTTATATCATTACGATTTTATCAATATTATTATTTTTTTTTTTTTTATTTAAAGCGTAATTTCTATTCAAATTAAAATTACATTTTTTCAAATTTTCGTTATAATAATAATATTAATTTTTCGTTTCATATTTAGTATTGATTTTATTGTGCCTTTCAACGTATACGAAAAACTAAAAATTAACGAGTAATTAAATTTGCTAATGCAAATTACCAAAATTTCAAAATAATTCGTTTTGATGTATATAATTTACAAGTTTATCAGGTAATAATAAATAACGTAGTAATAAATTAAGTTGAACAAATGAAATTGAAAAGCTAATTGACTTTATACGCAAGAAGCCAACAAATTGTTTTGCATGTCATCATTGTCAAGAGTAGGCGTTATAATAATATTAAACAATCGGAAGAAAATTCATAAAAGGCATCGTTAGTTGTATTTTTGAACGGTTTTTATTAAAACAAAATGATTATATTTCCACCATTTTTTTTAGCATTTTACTGTTTTTTCTGCTAATTCTATTAATATTAATAATTATAAAAAATCTTAAAAATTAAAAAAATGGTAAAAAATTAACTGTCCTCAAAATAAAATAACAAAATATAAAGGCGCCATCACAAAACGTGAAATTTGTGTATTTTTTTCATATGACAGTAAAATAAATTAACTTATAGGTACTGCTATCGTAATAACCTGAATATTATTGTGGTTAGATTTGGTTTAGTTTAATTATTGAGTTGGTTTCATTTAGTTTGGGTCGGGTTTGGGTTAAGTATTTAATGTACGATTAAGAAATTTAAAATTACGATGTTACATTATAATATTTTGTTCGTTTATATAATATTATTAATGCTATAATAATAATGTTTTATTTTATCATTCACCGATCGTCTTAATATTAAACAATAATGAAAAACTATTCTAAAGTTCTAAACACGTGTTTTTTACGCGGTATTTTAATATAAAAAATATTCATGTAAAAAAAAAAAACTTGTTAGGTATATTTTATTATTGTGCAATACTTGAATTCCTATTATGATTACATTTTTGATCTTTGTAATATTTATTGTATTCAATAATAATAAATTAATATATTATTATTATTATTGGTATGCTCGTTATAAGATAGAAACGATTGATAACCCTTAAAGGAAATTGAAAAGCCGCGTATAAAATTATTTGAAGTACAAGTACGGTATATCATAAATTCATATTATTAAGATATTATAATATGCAGTACGTCTCATCATCAATCCGTTTGCAATCACATATAAAGTACTTTGATTTAATATTACCCATTAGAGTGCATCTCGATATCATATATAAATATTAAAATATACGAGTATGTAGCAGTATTGTAATAATATATTCCTAACACGTAATTGTAATATATCAATATTCAATGATAATAATAATATATTAATAACGTAATGGTATGATACATAGAGATTCCACGTGCGGATATTATATTATACGGAGTGTTTGAAATATCAATATGTATTCTGAATAACGATATTCGTAGATCCATTCTCGTAGTGACGCATTTTACTTTTAATATTTGATGAATTTTTATTTTTATTTTACAATAATTGTACATTATTTAAATATAAAATTTGTGTTAATATTTTATATCAATTTAACGCATGGACCTATATTAAGGTAGGTACTCGAATGAATTTTGAATAGTATCAATAAATTATAATATACAGAGGGTCTCACCAGGTTTGTCTACAGCCAATAACTTTTAATCTATTACTTATTTTTAAAATCTCTTTTTTGCAACTTATTTATGTACATAAAAGTCACATTTTTTATTATTCAATTTTTTTTTTTTTTGTGTACTTAAAACCGAATAAAAAAATTTAAATTCATTGTTTTCATATTAATTAAAATTTAAAAATAGCTAATTTGTAGTCTTGATTTTTATAAAATTATAAAATTGAATTGAAAAATATAATAATGAACACCAAACTTATAGCTAAATGAAAAAAAAAAAAAATTATTTTTTAGCTAATTAAACGAAGAATAATGTATCAGTATCAGCACACGTTACATTTTGATCGTTTCATGGCGATTCCGCTTTCAATGAATTATTGTTATTATATTATCAAAATGGTACATAATTATTTATCAATTAAATATAATTACAATAAACGTTAATTATTGATACAACTTGATTATAATATTATGTTTGATTTGAAACAGATATGAAATATTGCAGTTCACATGGAATATAAATTGATTATAAAATATTAAATATTAATAAATATGAAAACAAAAATTTTATCTTGGTTTTAAGTAGGTACTCAAAAAAAAAATAAAATAATAATAATAATAATAATGAAAAATGTGACTTGTAGGTATATAAATTGCAAATTAATTGCAAAAATCAGATTTAAATTATTTAATAAATAAAAAGTTATTGGCTGTGACAAACCTAGTGAGTTTAATGTATTATATTATTATTATCATTATTTTTATTTAATACTTATCTACTTTTATAAACGAATAAAAATTATAGTTCAAATACGTATAATAAGAGATGAAGGTTACAGAAATGCCGAAATGGAAGACATTCTTTACATTTTTCAACGCTCTGTATGTACAAATGTACATAATATAATATTACACTGATACTCGTGTTAAAGTCTTACAACGGATTGGTGACGTCCAAGTCATCAATCATAACGTAATAATAATGATAACGATAATACGCCCTATGTACACGTGTTAGTTTTATTTTATTTTTCTTAAAATTTTACTCCGTATTAGGAGTACAAGACGCACTTATATGTATAGTTAATATAATATAATATATATAAATTATTTTTGTTAATGTTATCATTATATCGTTGTGGTTGCCGACTACACAAAAAATAATACACCAAAACACATTACGCTGGACCTTCGAGCTGTGATTGTGTTTACACTTATTTACAGGATCATTACGCTGGTAAATCGTAATTATTATTATTATTATTGTCGCGGTGCCGAATGGAATAATAATAACGTATATACACGACTACACGAGTTTACGAACATAAAATATTTTTGGTATAAGACGAATTATAGGTATAAACCATAGTAGGTATACATACTGGACTCGGACGATCGAAACCGCGGTATTAACGTACTCCCTGACACTTACCTGAAAAATAAAAAATAAAAACTCATTATACAGTCACCGACGCAAAGTTATTTTACAATAGTATTATTATATTATATCTAACGGATTAGTGTAAATGCGTATACCATCATCTTTCGGTACATATATAAACATATTTTATACTTGAATATTAACACACGTTGAGTAAATATTTCATAATCTCGACCATGTTACTTTTTTTAAATTAGCATTATGTATGTAGGTATATTATCAGATACTGTTTAGAAACCTCCGAAATCGTTAAACCAAACGAAGTTATAGGTTTCATTTTATTAGAAATTTTTTGTACCAACATAGATTATATAATATAATATTAATATAGTTTAATGCACCGATACAAAGTATTAGTGATAACAGTCTAGGTTTAGATATTTTTCTTAAAAAAATAAAAATAATCACTAATTCATAAATTTTCTGATAAGAATCACTTTTATAAGAGGAATACGGAAATATAACGAAGTTAATAAAAATAAACGTAAATATATAATTTTTTTTAAGTAAAATTTTTTAATGTATAAATAAAAACAGTTACCATATATTTATTTGACTTTGGCAATATCTAACTTTATAACCTTATAAGTTTATAAAGTTTATAACAGAATTTCGAGTAATTCGATTTCAATATTTCATGATAACTCAAGCAATTTTGAAGTTGGAGAATTGAAAATTTTATTGGTTTTAACATAAGTACCTACTATATATATAATATTGGTATGTGATAAGATTTTGGAACCATTACGTTAATTTTTCTACATAACATAATAGGACTACAAAGAGAAATATAATATTTTCTTATCGTCCTTTAGTTAAATAACTGTAACTAAACTATATAACTGCATTATTCACTATTATACTCGTATTTATTTTTTATATTATGTCGAGTTTTCTGGTTTATGTTTTCCTAAACATTATAATATGTACATTTTACATATACATATATACAAAAGACACGTTTTTGCAATTTTGTTAATGCATGTACGCGATGTGTTTGAAGTTTGAACACTATGCGTGTATATCAATTACACGGACGATCCAAATTGAAAACGAATACTATAATACAAATATCTACAATTCCTTTTTGTTCTATTTAAAATACATAACGGATAATATCGTAGCTTAAAAAAGTGTATGGAAATTAAAGCACAGCAATTATTGTCCAATGACATAAATGTGTTTGCGTGACGAAATCGAATAAACGAATAACGAAAAAAATATATTATCAACAGTCGAAATGCTGTGGAGAAAGGGTCCACTCATTTACGTTTTTCTTTTTTTTCTTTTTGTATGTATGTACTATGTACACATTTCTTCGACATGAAATAACGCTTCAATTTTCAGAATAGGGAATGTGTTCCAAATTTCATCTTATAATCTTAATATTGGTTAACGTAAAACGTAATTATAAAAAATCTCAAGTCTCAATTTCTTTTTATTGATCTTTAAAGATATTAGTAAAATCGATATTTATAGTATTTATACGGATTCTACTTATTATTTCTCAATATTTTACAATAATGTTAAATAAAATTAATAAAAAAATTTATTGAAGCTCAATTAAATTGTACTTCACTCAGTTCCAATTAATTGTGAATATTACATTTACAATTTTATTTTTATTTTTATACCTGTTTAAAGTATAAAAATTAAAAAGAAAGGTAAGGGATACAGGTGTAAAAAGGATAGTGTTGAATTTTGATTAAAATTTGAATGCAATGATTCTGAAGCGAAGTATGGTCAGATTTGGGTATTTAAGTGACTCATTTAGAAGTTTTATGAAGTTTTATATTGAACGTAGTGAATGTATGAATGTAAAAATAATAATCAATACACATATATTTATCTGATGAACTTCGCTCAAAATCATATTTCCGAATGTAATGATTTATATTGCATTCAAATTTTAATCAAAATTCAACGCTATCCTCTTTAGACCTTTATCTCTTCTATAGCAGTATCACTCTTCCTTTTTACTTAATACAATTTATTTCCTTCTTTCGATCCATTTATTTATTTATTTTATTTTAACTACCTACCTACTGAAATTATATAATAATTTATTCTTTTCAAGAAATTTAAAATTATTTTAATTTATCCGAAATTAATTAATATAATGTATACTAATAATAAAAATAGATGAGCTGATATTGTTGTGGAAAGGATGCAGGTGTAAAGAGGATAGTGTTGAATTATGATTAAAATTTGAATTAATGATAAATTATGGCATTCCAAATTTTTTTATTGATTTAAATTAATAAAAATAATATTATAATAATTAATACAATTTTAAATTATTATAATATTTACAATAATATAGAAAATAGAACTGAGTTAAGAGCAATTTGCATTTGAGTTTCAATAAAATTTTCAATTTTTGTTAGCTTTTTCATTAATCATTATTCATTATTATAAAAATATTAAGAATTAATAAGAAAAATTCATATTATAAATATTTTAAATATCGATTTTACTCAAATTTCAACTTTAAACACCTATATATATATATATATATATATTATATAAAATGATACTTGAGATTTTTCTAATATTTTGGAACTACGTTAACCAATGTGTAAGTACTTTTCAATCAAATTTTTAAAAAAATTTTGTCTTTTTTATTAATCATTATTTTAAAAATATTGATAAATAATTAGAAGAATACTTCTAGTTCATCTTATCTGGATTCTTAGATTTTTGATTACAATAAAAATATCAACTTAAAACAATTATAAAAAAAAATGGTACTTGAGATTTTTCTAATATTTTGATGACACATTAAACAATTATGTAAGGATAATACAATAACATTATTGCATACCTTAAACACAAAATTTTCAATTTTATCGAACATTATATTTATATAGATAAAAACTAGTATTTTAGGAATAATTCAAAGTTTTATTTTCTCAAAAAATTATCGTAACCATTCCACAATTTTATCACTTGTATAAAGAATTCTGTGTGAATATTTAATAAAAATTTCAAGTCACTAAGTTCAATATTTCCTGAGTTATCATAAATGATGATAAATAAGTGTATGAAAGTAAATTTTCGTTAGAAAATTAATTTATTCATCATCAATGGAATATAATCCAATATAGGTATAATAATAATCCGAGATGATTTTGCCAAAAGTTTCAACTCTTATATTTAACACATTTAACGTTTTTATTTGATTAAAAATCCATTACACAATTATTAATAATCAAAACTAAATGTAATTTCATGTAATTAAAGTAGAAACATAAAAGATTTTTTCACTTTATATACGTTTAATAAGTAATATTATTATTACGCGGTTTCCACGAATTTAACACGTTTAATAATTTTCGGCCGAAATAATTTTCCAGGTCATATTATACCAACGTATCGCAAAGTATTACTTATACGTACTTCAAATTACGTATAATAATGTAACTATAGTCGTGTAATTTTTTGAAATATGAAATACAATTACCTATTTAAAATAATAAATAATGATGGAAAATGTAAAAAATTAAAATCAAAAACCGTCGTACTGAAAATACTTATATATATTATATAGAATATAGTTATATATTCCATTATATATAATAATTTAGACACTTGGAATCCACGTTCTAATTTCTAAATGGATCCTAAGCACATTACTCGAAGATTTGACGAGCGATTCCCGACGGTACAACACATACTACGTATATATATATACACGATGATGCCCCGGAATGTTCCACTTTGACACGTTCGTAAACGTTGAAAGTTCAAGAGTTTCTGTCATGAAGTACTCGTATAATATTATATATTATATAATTATATATATAAATATATATATGGGATATGGCCAAGTACAAGGATAACTTTGAAAACGCCTATCGCAAATTCTATTCAAATAATCTCCGTTCTTATTATTATTATTATAATATTATATTATATTATCTGTTTTTACATATTTTACAAATTATTATTATAATTTGACTCTGATATAATATATTTAAATTATTCGTCAGGTAGTATAATAGATTTCTTACGATAAAATAATGAAAACATAATATAAAATAATAACATTTCACTAATTAACATAATATTATATTATATTTTTAAAATATTATTTATTTTAATAAAATCAACCAAACTCGATTTAAACTAATTTTACAATAGTACGCTCATATAGTATACGCTTTTTCCTCGACAACGAAAAAATCGTTTCAATAAATAATATAACAAACGAATTACGAATATTTTTCAACGTATTTTGTAAGAACGCGCGTCGTTTTGTATTTTTACTTTATTACGTTTTTCGTCTTTTGATATTTATATATCGAATGCGTATTTTGCCCATTATTTATAGACGGCTCGTCGATAAAAAAAAAAAAATATAATATTTGCGATGGAATATTATGTTTTATAACCACGAATACGCGTTCAATATGAAAAAAAAATCGTTTATGTTATTGATTAAAAAGTATATAATAGGTACCATGTGCGTACACTGTAAACGGAAGATGCAAAATTAAAAGATAAAAGCGACTCGTATAGAAATGAAAAAAAAAAACAAATGGTTTGGTCCTAGTCGTTTGAAAATCGATTGATATAATATTTATTTTTTCTTTTAATTAATTAATTTTTACGCGACTGCCATACCTATGGACTATATATTGGCCCGTTTATAATAAGACAATAATTTCATGGAAAAAACATATAGAACACGCTACACAGTTCTTTATTCGTTCGTGTGTACACGCCACGGAGGTTATATATATTACGTGTAAAATCGGACATTTATAAGGAAATTAAATTACTATAAAAAGTGTATAGTAATAATAGAACAATATTGTCAGAGACGTTGACGCTAACACGAGAGGTCCGATGTTACAACCGCAGTTTCCCGATCGTAAATATCGGGCGTTGTTGGTGCCCGGGTAAAAACACGCTGTTACACGGATCGACACTCCTTTTTAATATTATTATACATTTTTTTTTTATCCGTCTCACGATCTAAAAAAATAACTAACGAATATTTTATAACGTAAAAAACTCGTACGGTTTAAATATAGAAACATACGAATAAGAATAATACGTTATATTATTATTTGTAGGCTCCGTTCAGATTTATAAAATATTATACATTATGGAATTTAAAAAAAAAATAATAACGATATATTATTTAATATCGTTTACGAGAGAAAAGTATAATAATTGAAATCGTTATCATAATAATTATTATTGCAGGTTAGGTTTTAATTTCTGTTCGGAAATCTGGTTCGATTCATATCATACGCTCGAGCGTGCGTGTAAACGGAACGCGAGATATCGGGCGTTTTTCTTTCGGAAGAAAAAGTAGATAATAAGAATATTATTACAGAATTCAACGCGAGGCAGTCGAAAAAACGAACGTCAAATAATAATAAAAACGAAATAGTTAATTTTTTTTTCAATGGTATTCGATTTATTTTAAAGAACAAAACTGAACGTGGTCGCTGTATAAATAATAAAAATTAAACATTAAACGAATCAAGAGGTTGGCTTGTTCGTGAAAGATATTTTAGCCACTGTTATAATAATTATAATATATAAAGTTTTGTATTAAATATCCGTCGAATTGATCGCGTAAAGTTTTTACTTGGAAAAAAGTCAACGCGATTTATTTTACACTCCCGTACCAATTTTTCAAACGTCCGAGGTCAAAGAATCGACGACGTTGCGGAAAAGTTAATAAACACTTAAAAATAATAATATAAAATAACGCGGTTGGTAAAAATATTTTACACGATCGACAATTTATTATTTATAACACCGCGAAAGCGTACTACATAAATACACGTATATCGTTTTACAATAAAAAAAAATATAAAAATTTTATTTTTGGATTATGTTTCATATTATAACGTCTACCGTTAAAAAATATAAACCGCGAATTCGAAATTTTTTAAAACGATACGTTATTTCGTTCTGTGTATGTACGAGTACGTACTCGTATGTAAGTTTACGATAAACGAACTGTACACATAAGTAATTTATATAGAAGAGAATATAAGAATTAGAGAATTAGAGAATTAGAGAATTTATTTTAAAAATTTTGTCATAAAGAATTTTTTTGTAATTTTATAATTTATAAATATAATTTATTTTATAAATTTGTTATAATTTGTTATAAAAAAAAAAAAAATTGTTTTCTTTATAAAATAATAAGAACACATTTTTTTATTCGTATTAATTTTGAATCGTTATCCTGTGACTAAACATTTCAGCGTAAAACCTATTCTTTACACACACACGCGTCGTCACGCCCGAACGCTACCCAAGAAATTATATACCGTAACAATCGATAATATAATATTATATAATCTATGTATTTCTATAGGTATATCAGGTATACGTGAGGTTATAATATATTATACCAGTATACCGCTATATACTGTATATCACTATAATAGTGATTAGTCAGTCAATAGTTACGATTATATAAAAAAAGAAATAGAATACGTTTTTATTTAAAATTCTTCAACAGTTCCGCCCTGTTATCGCAGTTTGAAATACTATAATGAAATCTCCGATAACTTAACGATATCGAACTGCACGTTATAATATTAAAAAAAAAAAAACCGTACGAGTAAGGTTTTATTGTTAATAAATATACCATACGCCTAGCGTGTAAGTAGGTATTTTAATCAATCAATTTATAAAATTTATCGGTATATTACATGGAAAGGTAATAATTTAATAATATTATTCGCGTATACATTGATTTAATTTTTTAATAATTATATTAAAATTATTATTATTATTATTAAATAATACTCGTAATTAAATTTTACGTTTTTATTTTCGAATGGAAACAATTCAATTTAAACACGTGTATTGTAAAATAGATTTTATATTCAATTTAAAACACGAACATTGCGGTGAGGTCATAGTATATAGTTAGTATATATATATATATATATATAGAATATAGTCTGCGGAAAAGATTGAGCGTTTGAAAAAAAAAAATTATATTCCTTCGTTCGATCGAAGCAATAAACGTCGTATATATTTTAATAATATCGTGAGGTAGAAATATTTTTATATCGAGAAATTTTAGATTTTACAACGCTTTGACCGTAAATTTTATATTTTTATACGCACAATATTATAGTTTATTATAATATGTATATACTCAAGAACGGTTTTCTCATAGAGTTCTTATATATTTTCAATTTAACTAAAATCCGTCTGCTTTTATGAAAATTTAATATACCTATACTCGTATATTATAATTATAATATTGTTGTAAAAAATGAACAGTGATGCAATTTTATAATAATAATAATAATATAATATTATATTATTATATTATTATAATAGGATAATGTAACTTTTATCTGCACTTAAAAATTACACGTATATTATTATTATGTATTATTATTTTCTACGCAATTTTTTTTATAAAATTTTATTATCCGGGTAAAAATATAATATTAATACATAATATTTTATGCGCTTCGTCGCTATAAATCGGTACA
The DNA here is from genome assembly GCA_021307375.1 of Tetraneura akinire. Lineage (NCBI taxonomy): Eukaryota > Metazoa > Arthropoda > Insecta > Hemiptera > Aphididae > Tetraneura > Tetraneura akinire. The sequence goes on along the minus strand of JAIUCT010000016.1, from coordinate 8,137,256 downwards.
TTTTTACGATCCACGATGACATAGTATGTCTGAAACTCTGAAGAATAATAATAATTGTATATATTTATAAAGTTAAGTACCAATAAGGTACAATTCGTATAACTTCATAATACCTATTTTCCAGGTTTAAATCAACGACTCAGAGGAAACTTCTTTCGCATTACTTTCTCCAAGCCTCAAACTTGTAGTGTTTTCTTCCTTTTTTTTTTTTTTTTTGTACCTACCTATTTATTATTATTATTACTCTTTGTGGTTCCGTATAAAAGGGTTAAACGTGTAAGGAAGAAAACGATAAAATATTTCGTTTTCGGCGTTAAAATGATTAAAAAAAAAAAAGAAAAAAATTCTGATAAAAAATATTTTCTATTCTTCACTGTCGGCATAAACGTGTGTGCGTGCAAAACGAATATAGATGAACGTTGGTCCGTAGAGATTTCCCACGGCCGTGAATTATCGCGTGTCACGTAGACAAACGTCTGGTTTTATACGTATATGTACAATAAAATAAAATATGGAAAACCGCGGTGTTACCTCTGGACCGATATCATCATCATACTATCAAAACACGGTTTTCGACACTTCAGCCGGTAAGTTTACGACGCGATAAAACACTCGGCCAGCGTAAGTACGATATTTAAAAAAAATTACATACAGTCGGAGATTCCAAGTTAACCTTAAAATAATCACGTGTTAGTGTACGCAGCCAGCGATTCAGATTCGTTGGTATATACGAAAGATAGAAATCTAAAAACTATGATGGCGTTATATTATATAAGATAAATCGTCGTATTCGTTTGTGGCATGCGTATACGAAGAACGAGAGATTTATTATGTTCCACAATAATTTTGGCTGCACCGTTGAGCGTTTGCCCGTTATAACGTAAAAGTATACCGATTAAATAAAACGTTTCGGACGGGTCCTCAAGAAAAAGTCTTTTCGTGGCATATTTATATTTTCGACAATCGAGTAAACAATTAATTATTATTGTTCATGATGTAAATTCTGCGTGACGTATAAAAAATATAATGTTGGTACCTATGTTACACGAAGCCTCGTTATTTGAGAGCAAACGGCTGTGGTCAAAGCTAAAATAGAATTTTAAGCAATTGCCATTATTTACTTGAGCAATGAGCTTCGCTCAGAATGTATTGGTTTTACAATGATGTGTGTTTTTCTTTTTTTTTTTTTGTACGAGTATATAGACACTTTTTCTATCCGAAATAATACTTCGATTTTTACGAATAGCCGATGTTTCCGGTAGAAAAGTGGATGTAGTTGATATTTTATTCAGATCATTTTTCGTTTTTCTTAAAATTGAGCCCATGCCATGGAAAAAACTACCAAATGACAAAAATACGGTAACTTCAAGGAAAACTGAAATTTTGACGATTTTATATTTTACGATAACTCGATTAATATTGAACTTAGAAACTTGAAAATTTTATTGGATGTACACATAATATATATTATACGTTATACAATTTTGGAACGATCACATTATTTACTTGAGAAAATATAGAACATTAAATATTCCTTAAAATTCTGAAATTTTAAATCTATAATGTTTGATAAAATTAGCAATAATTTTCTAATGGCGTGTCTGCTTTAATCATAACTTATCGTTATCATCTTATCATCATTTTTTTGACACTAACAATTTAAAAACGCATGTTCGAAAATAAATATTAAATTAAAAACTAATGATTTAAATATTTGGTTTTACATTTTGCGAACCTACCGCGTGGCATAACTTAATAGGTATATTGTTATGTGTACCGAAATCCACATCGCCGAAATGTTAATTTTTCTTTATAAACAAACCACACGGTATTATAATAATAAATTAATAACCATGAAAAACATTATTATTATAATATTATTAATTATAACAGTAATAAATACGAAAGTATAGTTTAAATTGTTATATTTATATGTTCGTATATATAGGTGTATTATAAAATATTGTACCTAGTCACGATTTTCTTTTCTATTTTCGCGTTATATACAGAACGATCGTAGTATACAAATAAGTTTCTATATAAATACACACACACATTAGTGTGGAGTTTTTAACGATTTGGCGATATTCCGATCTCTTGTCTGTATACAACAAAATCAGACCACAAAAGAATCGAACCGAAAAGAGCCGTACCGGAATAATTTTTAGATTAGATATAATATCGTCCTCAGCATAATGTAAAAATGTAAAAAGGTGCAACATATATACTATATATTATTAAATTACATTTTATAATAATATTGTACCTAGGTATATACTCATAATTACACAGTGACCAAATCGTCGTCGTGTTCAACGAAAACAAATTAACGAATAAACGAGATTGATGATCCTTATTATTCCCGTTCGTGTTCGAATCGTGAGAAAAACGTCTACAACGTCCTTGAATCTCAGCATACGGTACACACACACACACACACACATATATATTATTATGTATTATATAAAAATGTGAAAAGTGTATTATTGGGAATGAAGAATTTTCGCTGTGGCAGAAACGGGATAGTAATTTAAATAAAAGTTTAAAAATAATAAAATAATAACAAATTATGTAACACGGAATAAAGGTGTCAGAATTTTAATTGTTTGAAGACTTAAAAAAGATCGAAATTCAGTTATTATAAACATAATTGTTGCAACTTGGAATAAACCAACATTACAAAAAAAATCTATTTAAAATTATCTCTTTTGAAATTTAAAAGATAAATTTCAAATACACATTATCATCTTTTATACAATTTTGTTTCTAAAAAATTTTCGTTTACCTATAATCCTATATAAATACAATTTTGATATACGTATAATATATTTTCACAAGAAATCAAAACTAAAATAAATTAAAAAAATATTTTACACATAAAATATAAATATTGTTTTTTCTTACATTTCTTACAAATTATACAATATCAGACGTTATCTGCAACATTATCTGCAAATATACAATATAATGATGTGGAATATAATAATTCAATAAAAATGTGTCTTTAAATACGCATAATTTATTGTTCAGATAATTATTATCATTTGACACACGAAATTCCATTGTTTAAAAACAAATAAAATGGCATGTCACGCATTTATAACTTTATTCGCCTATAACGTGTTAAACTTTTACGCTAAAAACAAAAAACTTAAGGGTCGAATTGGTATATATACCTAAGTATAAATTGTACTTTTGGAGTAAGTAATACGAAAACGGTTCCCTACGGGACATCGATTAAAACACCAAAAAAAAAAAAAAAAAAAAAAAAAAATTGTACTTAGCATTAACCATAAAAAAAAATATAATAATATGATTTACGTACAATTTTCACAATTGAGTATATTAAAGATAATTAATTTGTATTGAAGTCGCATAATATAATATATTATAATTAACGATATTTAAGTTTATATGATTTTTTTGTCGGTGAAAATATTATCGTTCGACAAAGTTTTGGACTAAAAACCACACGTGTTGAAATAGTAGCCATTAGTTAAAACGCGTCATCAATATTCAATATATTATTATGATTCGTATATATGCATAAAACCAAAAGGACCGGATTGAACTTATTGACTCATTGGACAACAAACTACACACACATTTTTTTTATTTATTATATATATAATATTCGTGTATGATAATTTATATGAATATATATGGAATATGGATATGATCGAAGAATTTGAATGGCGTCAGAATAAAAAAAATATGTATTTAAATTCGTATAATATCACGTTAATTTATTGTATAAATAATTATCATTTGACATTCGAAATTCACGGTTAAAATAATTATTATTAAAATTCATTAGGAATAACAAAGTCCGTAATATAATAAATTATTATAAACGTACTAAGACACGCGTTCAGAGACAAAATCAATTTGGATTAATGCGGTATTACATCATTTTATTTTTTACATTTCGAATAATATTAAAATTGAATTTATAGGTGTATGAATTTTTATACGAAATAGTTATTTATTTAAATAGATTTAATGTGGATGTTCAATCCACAAGATATTGCATTATATATGCACACGAAACGACTTGTATGGTGGGCAGACAAAAATATTTTATCGACATAACAGCGAAAACCGTAAAGTATGTACTCGGTACCTATTTAAATTCGATTTCCAAAAAGTTTTATTTTTATTTAGTTTCAAATTAAACAACAATATTAATTAATAGAGACGATTAACGAACAATATATAATATGTTATTACATTATTTTTGCAAGCATAAAAAATAATTTTAGATAAATATAACTATATAAGTATATTATATAGTAAAGATCATTTTTTTTTTTTTTTTAATTAATTTAATTAATTAATAATTTATCGTATTTAAATTAATACGTAGTTTATCTAAAATACATTTTATATACAGGGTATCCCAAATCTGTTTACTCATTGAAATATTAAAAATGCTGTTTTTAAAAAAAAAATTATTGGTTAGGTAAAGTACTATAATATTACTTTTTTAAATTTAATCATCCATTAAAAAAATTTTTCAAAAATAACTATTTATTTTTTAAGTATTGTGAAATTTGAAGGTAGCCAGTTTATAGAGTAGTAAAGTACATTTGTATCATCATTTTGATATTGATTCCTAACTTAATGAAGATGTCGATTTTTAGGAATTTTTTAATTTATTGTAAAAAATATATTTTCCTTAATATAAATTACCTATCATGGCATGCGAAATTTGTTAAATCAATATTAATAATGATTAAGTCAATTAATAATATACATGAATTGATAAAACAAAACTTGATCATGACATGTAGTATAATAATAATTATTGAAATATAACACTAATGATACGTATAGGCGTGCAAAATAACAATTAGTCAATTATTATTTATTAATATTACCTATGGAAATTATGCACCTCCAAGTCCTATCTGGGTATGACTTATAATATTGATAATATATGAATTTAACAATCCACGGTAAAATTGATTAATTAATTAATTACAAATAATGACGTCAGAAATGTTATTTTTCCAATAAATTAAAAAAAAATCCCTAAAATCGACATTTTCATTAAATTAGGAAATTTACCAACCAAAATTATCCTACAAATGTATACTCTATAAACTTGTTATGTTCAATTTCACAAAACTTAAAAAATAAAAAGTTTTTTTTTAAGGGATGATTAAATTTAAAAAAGTAATAGAAGTAATAATATTATAGTCTTTTATTTAGCTAATAATTTTATTAAAAAAAACAACATTAAAAAATCTTAATTTTTTGCGATGTTTCAATGAGTACATCTGGATACTGGGACAGTCTGTATGTAATATATTATATATTCCATCATGATCGTAAAAAATACAAATTGTTTTACGTTTTTATTACTTAAAAATTTAAATTTACAATATATTTTTTATATAATACTATATTATATCAAGTTAAATAAATTTACGTATTCCGTGATAGAAATATTCGATAAGAATATTTCGAATTTTTTTTCCATTTGTGCATATTTTAACATTTTTTTAATCTAACTATATCTATATAATATATACTTATTATATATTATACCTATTTACACGCCTTAATTATAGTAAATACTAATTTATAAAAAATAAATTAAATGTGAACATAATATTATATTGATTTTTTATTTATTTGATATTATAGTATTATAATGGATGTACAAATTTTTTAATTTTATTTATTCGAAATGAGAAAAATATTATAATTGGCATTATTTATATACTAAAAGCGTTTAAATATCGTTATTATAATTTATTATAATATAATTTGTATTAATAAGAATACAATTTATTTTAAAATCATTTCTTATGGTTGGAAATAATATTATGATGACTACATATAATATAATATTATTAACAAAACAAAAACGATAACAATTTAATTGTTATTTACTAAATAATTTTCAAATCTCATACTGATAAATTTTTAAAATTACAGTTAATTTGAAGAAATTGTGGAAAATTTGGAACAAAATGTAAACCAACAAAGAACAATACTTAAAAATCGTTAATTTAAATACAAAATATGTTTCGCTTTACTGTTCATCGTGTTTTATAAGAATATTAATTTATTTATCTTTTTAAATAGTACTAGTGTACTACCTAATTAATATTTCATAATTATTAATATTCAAAACAGGTCAAATTTGAAATTGCTTAAAACACGTTTCGCCTGAATTAGTCTCTATATAGTGTAAATTTGACATTAGGCGGAACGAGTTGTATTTTCGGAATATTTTAAGTCAAGGAATTATACGTATATGATGTACATTTAAAATAAATTATTAATTTGTATGATTATGTAACTGCGACTTGCCGTTATGTAAAATAGGTATTATAAATATTTTAACAATAATCGTATTAAGACTTTAAGAGTAACGTCGGTTTTGTAAAAAAATTCTCGGAATTCTATCTTTGTGCAGACTATATATTATATAAATATAATTATACGTTTTTGATATACATCACATATATTCGATACTCGCAATTTTATAAAATGAAACTGCCCTCGGTTTTGTTTTCAGTATTATACCTAGGTACAATACTTATATGTTATATGAATTAATAGTGACCATCTGATCGAGACGGTATAACCACACACGACGTGTGAATTTTACTTGACTGCGAGGTATAGCAAAGAATATATCGAGAGAGTAGGAAATTAAATCCCGTGCGAGAGAAATTGATACGAAGAAAGAGATATCCGCGGTAATATCGAAATTGTTCGCCGGACCGTGCGTCGGACGATAATGATTTCTTCGCCGGAAAATAACAGTACGCGCGTATTATCTATATTTAATAATAATAATTTATCATTTATACAATTTTTATACGTCTCAACTCATCTATTGGTTAATTGTGTTACACGGAGTTTATATATACCTATACATTATTAACGTTATACGGTGTAAAACGATACACTTCTATTAGTTTCTCGTGATTTATAATATTACATACAGAGTGATCTTCGGAGAAGAAGATAGAGAGATGGATAAAAAAATTAAAAATATTATTTTTTTCGTGTCTTCGGAGTAATAATTTTGAAAACTATTTTATATAAAAATCACGTCGATTTAAATATTATTATTTTTCTTCGATCGTTTCTTGTTATTATTTCATTAAAAATTCTCTCGGACTTTATTTCGTTATAAAAAAAAAATTTTATTTATGAAATTGCAAATAAACGGACGGACGATAGATAAAAACGAACAAATCCTTAACTTTTAAAATGTATTATTTATTCTATACATTATATTATTATATTGTTATACCGACAGGTCTATATTATGGTAGTGATGTAATATACCAAGTTATTGCTGCGGCATACGCTATTGATCGATAGGCCGCGTCTTTTAAAAGAACTGCAATAATATATTGAACGTGAAAACAATCATTTCGCACTATACAAGTCACAATGATTTTATTCCCGCGTGACGCCAGAGAAGTTTTAAAAACTTGATGCATTTAGAAAATTGGTCCCGGGGACCGACGTGTGGGTCGAATATCACATAAAAGCTTTTTCCTACCCCTCTCGCAATATCGCATAAAACTTTGAAAATAGCCACCGCGACAACCGGGGCACCTGTGCCGCACGTATGTATAATATAATACGTATACCTACACGTCATACCCAGCGATTGTTATAAACGCGCGATGGCGACGAGAAAATGATTTACAACGATATAAAGACGTGTCGTTTAAAAATTTACCACGCTATACAATAAATGAAATCGTTTGATTTCATATTATATAAAAATACTATAAAAAATATACGTTTATGTATACGATATTATTATAATATATAGTATACTCCAATGCACATTATTAATAATTATCATCCGCAGAGTCCGTCGGTTTATAAAATAATTAATATTTTATAAATACATAAATAAATATTTCGCGTCTAAACGATCGTATGTGCTAATCTTTTTTTGTGGAGTGTCCAGGATTTTATTCTGCCAGTGATATCAACTTTTACTAAAAAATAATAATTACACGTTTTGTATAATATTATAATAAAATAGAAATAATACGAATATACTACCCGTATTATAATGTAATAGGTAATCTCCAAAAATATTACGTTGCGAGTGGTTCGAATCCCTAAACCCACAGTAAAACCCCGCCCTCGCGGCACTCGACTATACAATTACCTATTCAATTTAAAGACGAGTATCTCAAAACATCTACTCGATAATACCGAGTACTCGTATTTCGTTATTTTAAACTTCAATCATATACCTATTAGCTATAGTTTGTGTTAATTATACGTGTGGTGTATTCTAGTTTCAAAGTTAAGTTGAAATAATGAATTGCGTATACCTCTAAAACGCGCACTTCTTCAAGATAGAAGCGTCACGAGTGTAGAAACTGCAGGATAGGATAATTTTCAATTACGAGACATTCTCGTATCTTTAAATCCTTTGTGATTCAACATGCGTCCAAATAATAATTACGTTACTTTAATACGAATAATTTAATTACGTATATACACAGAAACCGGGTATTATCATTTATAGTACCTATAATATATTATTGTTTATATATAAAGTTAAATAATTAAAGATTATATTATTTAATTCAAACAAAACGAAATATTATTTTATTTTTGTGTAATTGTGTCGTTTAATTATAATAAATCACCTACGTGTGTATAATAATATATATTGAATATAATCATTTTCTGTGTGCGATATTCATTATAATTCCGTTTTCGTACCGTATATATACCGTTTTTACGTTTCAAATTAAATATTTGAACAATCACGAATGTAATATTAAACGATATGTAAATATTTACATATTATATATTTAATCGTCAACTCTAATTGTTTAATTTAGATTTATATCGAATTAAAAATATTAATATCATTAAAATAATTTACATCCCATCGTCCAAATGAATTATTATGAACATAAATAATTATTTGATTATAACTTTAACCGCGGAAATATATTATTATTTTTATTGAGACTGCGGAAACGACGATAGAGAACTGCAGATTATTTGTAAACCGTCAGTGTTTGTAAGTTTATAACGTTTAAATAATTATTATGTTATGATATTATTATACTGTTAAATAGTTTATAACAATAGAATAAGGAAATTTCTTGTATAAAGTGAACAATTTTTAAGATAAATATAAAAATTAATTATAATAAGCGAGTATAAAAAAAAAAATAAAAACTAAATCTACATTTTATATAATATATATTATATTTCATCCTTTCAGTTTTATCACGTAATTAAATTTCTAACTGAAATTTTGTTTGCAACGAAGAATTATTTATATAGTATAATTATAAGACTTACTCCTCCCTTATTCTTGTTATAACAATAATAATAATTATAACGAAAGAAAAATAATTTTCTCTACTTCGACTTCGATAAACGTCAAGTGAACTTATAGTAATTTACACTAGAAAATTAACAAAAGTTTTTGACGGGTTTTTTCAAAGATGTCGTAATTGCAACCAAAAAGGAAATAAAGAAAAAAGCAACAATGTAATACCATTCATTTAAGATTTACGTTTTTCGTAAAATTACATAATCCGTTTTGTTTCGGTTTCAGAAATATTGCAAACAATCTGCTGCTTTTATAGTCGGAAATATTTATCCGTATATATAATAATATTATTGTATTTATTATATTAAGATTACTATTAAAATGTTTTTCCAAGAAAACAATAAGGATTTTTGCATAAAAAATTTTTAATATGGAATAAACAGTTAAATTAAAAGAATATCATATACATGGAAATACAATGGGATTGTTTTAAGAATCTTAATCTTAATATTCTTTTTTAATGTGTATCTATACCGAAAGAATTAATTAAAATCGCCCATGTAGATATATTATCGTTTGAGATTTAAGAAATATTGTTGCCATGACAAAAAATATCTTGAGGATAATTTGTTTAAAAATATATGAATACAAATAATATTTTAAAATGTAAAAGAGTATAATTAATTACAATTTGTACAACTCAACTTTAGAATTTTAATCGAATACGATTTTAAATAGATTTTATTGTTTGTGTTTCAATAATGCTTGTTTAATATTAAATTAATAAACAATAAAAATAACAAAAAAAAAAAAAAAGGATTGTCATGAATACAAATAATATAATTAAGTGAATATATTAATATTATAATTATAATTTATATTATATATATATATAATTTAGTGAATTTATTAGATATTAATCCATTCTTACCCAGGAATTTCTTATTTTCCAACGCAGTATTCTAACTATACAGGTCTACAACTCAGTATTATGAAACGAATTAATTAAAACATTTATTGTCAAAAATTTTAAAGAAAATCGTAATAAATAAAATTATCATTAGTATGGGTCTGATATGATAACGTACGTAAATCTGTATAATACAGATTATAATAATCATTTAAGAAAACGCATTTCTACTTCAACTGTGCGTGTAGTATACGTCCATGAATTTGGCCCACCCATGTCATATTTTTTATATTCAATTATTGCCAAAAGTTTGCAAATAGTTAGCAAATAATAGCAAATTTATTCCCACGGTTAGCAAATCATTTTTACTATTTTTATATATAATTTTCATTTAGGTGGGCTAAGTTCATGTAGCCCATCCACTTTACCTGATCGACTCCA
>JAIUCT010000016.1:8083482-8126600 GCA_021307375.1 Tetraneura akinire | reverse complement strand
TGGAGTCGATCAGGTAAAGTGGATGGGCTACATGAACTTAGCCCACCTAAATGAAAATTATATATAAAAATAGTAAAAATGATTTGCTAACCGTGGGAATAAATTTGCTATTATTTGCTAACTATTTGCAAACTTTTGGCAATAATTGAGTATAAAAAATATGACACGGGTGGGCCAAATTCATGGACGTGTGTAGTATTATTTATTATTATTACTTATATTCTTCGCGGACAAACCTAATCGAATATCACAGATCCTGGTGTTTTATCGAAAATGGAATGACAATATAAAAAATAAAAATTTATACTTGAATAAAATTAAAAGAAAATTAAAAAAAAAAAATTTTAAAAAATTAAAAAAGTTTTAAAAAAATATTTTATTTTTTTTTAATATAAAATTAAAAATAAAATATGTAACGCGTGGAGACCAACAAGAATTGAACCTATTTTTCCACGCCGTTGATCCGATTTTATAACCGTTTTTCTGGCATGTATGAGGTAAGGCGATTCGTAACGCTTAGATTAAAAAAAAATATAGGTATATATTTATAGAAGAAACGGACGTTATGCGTGGCATTATTTACACGGAAATGCTGACCGGAAATAATGTATCAGCGTTTAAAATCGATATTGAGGTAACGATTAACCTAGCACGTAGTATATTCCTTCGGCTAGTGTCGTATATACGCGGTTTCAAGATATTAATCCCACAAAAGCTTGAAAAAAAAATGTAAAAAATATTTTTTTATTTTTATTTTATTTTTATTAATATTTACAATATTATCTTTAGTTAGTTTTAGAGAAAAAAAAACGTGATCGCATCGGACTATGGTTATAATTATTATTAATATTATACCGCACATATTTTTTGGTATAATTTTGTTCGTTTTGATTATTGAACGTTTTTACTGCTATTCGATATTCAAAATTTGGTTAAGTAATATTATTTATATTTAATAATTAATATTACTTATTATTCTTATAATATAATAATATGTATTTGTACTGTATATATTGACTTATTGACTGTTCAAATCGAACAATTTTATATTTCATTAAAGACCCCTTCCCCCCAGGAGAATATGCACAAAGCACGTCACTGCATTGGTGAACTATAATATTATTATCTCGTCTAGATAAGAAAGGAAGAGGGCGATTAATATATATTAGCTTTTAACCGACGTTCCTGCAGAGTATAATAAGAAAATTACGAATACCGACAAACTTCATACGTATTAATTATTATAAACTCCAGAGCTTTGCTCAAAGATAACCCGTAACCCATATTATAACGTATATTATTCACTATTCTAAAAACGTGTATTTTCATGACCCGTATGAAAATTGATTATAAAAATGACAAAATCTCGTATTAACTGTGTTTTAACGAATAATCGTGTAAATAATAATAATTTATATATAAAAAAAAGTATAATATTGATTTTTTTTTTTTAAGCGAATTGGTTTTTATTTATTTTATAAATTTTATTTTTATTTTACTATGATTTAAGTCAGTTTTGAAGGAAGTAATGCGAAAGCGGTTCCGTCTGAGTCGTCGGTTCAAACTTGGAAACAAAAAGTCAGTTTATGCCTTATGGACCAGCAAAACTGATATATCGCAAGATTTTTTCTAAAAACCTGAACTATGTTCATTTTTTTTAATCCTTATAAATATATAATTGATAATCAGAATTCATCGAACTCTGTACTACTATAATCGTTATTTTTGGAATACCAAAAATATAAGTTATTGTAATTACTTCTCAAAGTAAAATAAAAAAACTTATTAAAAACAAGAGTGAACGTTTAATTATTTATCATTTTCAACCAATAATCGTTATTAGACATTATACTCGTACGTTACATATTTATATTTTAATCAATAATTCAACACCATTTAAAATAGCAATATTGGAAATTTTACATTTTTAAACACTTTTTGATTATTATATTTTATATTTTTATACATTATGAAGTGTTTAATTCTATAATTATAGTTTTGAATATATAATATGACGTGAATATTATTCAAAAAACACGATAGAAAATTACTTTATAATATATTTATAAATTGTTTAGAAAGAAAAACTTGTACGATTATATTTTAATACTAGTATAAAAATGTGATAAAAAAATATATTACATAATTATATGTTAATTACAAATTACAATATTATATTAAACGTAGGTACGAATAACAGGTTCTGAAAACGATTCGCCTATTATGGGCAACAAATAACTATATTTTTAATTTTATGTAATTAAAAATTAATAATTACGAGTATTATTATGCTGGACAGATCACTGCAATTATTTAGGTACTCAAAATCATTCTGATTTCTGAGCTAAGCTTGATATTATTATTACAAAATTTATATGACTATTAATTACAATATATCAGAATATAAATTTTTGTCAAAATGGAATTAAAAATGTGTTTAGTTTATGAACTCTATATTTTAATTTTTGGTGCGATCAAAATATAAATTATATAAAATTATACTTTATCGATTTGTTTCTGGAGTAGTAATATATTTATTCTATATTTTGATAAAACAACAATCATATAATTGAAAATTATAAAATAAACTTTACATACCGCATGTCGTTTTACGTTTGCGATCATGAAAAGTCATTTAACTAAAAGCTCCGCACCGCGTATGACATAAATCACATGAAATGTGGTGAACGGTGACAGGTTATACGAAATACCAACTTAGTCACTTAGAGTTTGAAGTCGAAATTACGTGACTAATTTAAACGAGGCGAGGATCAAACGTGATATAGGCTATTAAATGTTTGGAGAGTGATAACTGTGGTAAACGGTAATTATATTATATACAATATGCATAAATAGATAAATATGTGTATGTTTAATTAACGATATTCGCGACGAAATGAAGAAAAAAATAATTATGATAATACTGACGAGTGAGATACGAGTAAATGTCTAAAATTTAAATTTAAACCTTTTTTTTTTTTCAAATAATTATAACATTTTACTCGTTTAAATGATAATAGAGCAATAATCCGCGAGATGTATAATATAACTCTGGGGAGTCATTTTAAATGGTCAAAATCGAGTTGAGCACACACCGCGCATACCATTATAATAATTGCAATTTAATTTCATGAATACTCGTGTTTAAAAAAATCTTTATGGTTTTGAACGTTTAAAAGTAATTTTACTTCAATATGAACTACAAAGCATGTATAACTTATATTTAACTCGTCTTTACCTACTCTTAATAAAAATTTATGTGCCTATTTTTTCTGGTTTGTATAGAAAAAAAGAAAACGTGTATATAAATATAATATATATTATATAATATTAATATTTAAAAAATCGAAGGAAAAAGCAATACCTATTTAAAGTCATTGTTATTTAGAGAATAATTCACTTGGTATTTCTACTCATATATAATGACAAATTTTTGGAAAAATTAATTATTTCAAATTTGCCGCTATTATTTAATTTATAATATAATACATAACCTAACCCTTGGTTATAAGGTTACAATTATTTACCGCGAATTCTTTGTTCTTTATATACGTGTACCTATATATTATTATGGTGGAAAAAACGAAACGAAGTAATATATTCACGATAATATCATCACGTGTTTGGACGAGAAAATAATTTTGTCGCAACTTGGAAAAAAAACTAAAACGACGTTTATAATTTACGGAAAATTTGTCTAGACGACATTTGATACAAATGCATTGTCGTTTTGGTGTCGTTCCAAGTAGAAATAACATTCAACCGTGGTAATTCACAGCTGGTAACATCCTTCCATTTCGGTCTGTGATATTATACGCATTTACACCACCCGCGGCGTACCTACTCTGATGGAATTAATAATCTCCCTCAGAACCGCGTGCTGCTACATTTCATCTACGCCTCTCGGGTCGTATCCGCGGTAGCTCTTGCCTCTTCGCGCGTACAATATTATAAAAAACAATAATTCGCAAACACAGGGTTACGATGTGATGTCTATATATTATATGTATATAACTTACTGTACATATGACGTGTGTGCGTCAAATTGTAATAATAATAAAATTGATAAATGAAATCGAATGATAACCGCAAACGACAAGAATTCGGATGAAGAACGAAGATACTGTCATCTGTACATACATGCATACATATCTAGGTATGCCTGGTATAAAATATATAATGTGACTTTTGATTGACACGCATTGATGACACGTATTCTGTGAGACTTTGTCCGCAGTGTGGTTTTAAAATACGTCGTATAAAATATACCATCTCCCTATTATTACGTAAGGAGAAAAATATTACATTTTAAATTGAACGATACGAAAATATTATCGAAGATGCAACGCTGTACCTATATAATTGAATTATAGGTTAGGTACTATAAATGTTTAAAGGAACTGTCGAGATTATCTAATTTAAGATTTTATTATAAATATTTTTTTTATTATAAATTTTTTTTTTAAAAGAGTCGTAATTATATAATAATTTTTTAAAAATTGACACTTTTTATAATACAATGAAAACCTCAGTTTGATATTTCCCTAGTTTTAGATTCTGAGCGAAGAGAAGAATGTATTGGTTTTACAATGATGTGTGATTTTTTTTTGTTTTTTTGTTTTTTTTTTTTTTATTCTGAAGACATTTTTACTACCCGAAATAATGCTCCGATTATCACGAATAGGGTATGTTTCCGGTAGCAAAGTGGATCTAGTTGGTACTTTATTTAGGTCATTTTTTGAATTTCTCAAAATTGACCCTAAGCGGTAGAAAAAACTTCGAAAAAATGACGAAAAAGCGGCATTTTTCACGAAAAATGAAATTTTGACAAATTCAATTTCTATATTTCACGATAACTCAGGCAATTTTTAAGATAGCGACCTGAAAATTTTTTTGGGTGTTCACATAGCTATTATATATATGTGGTAAAATTTTGGAACCGTTATGTTAATTTTTCTACAAAATATAGGACTTTGAATATTTCGTAAAATTCACGTTTTTACGTATATAATGTGTGATAAAATTGTCAATTTTGGGTATTTTGGTCTGAAAATTTTACTAAAATATACTTACATATTACTTAACATCATACTAAAATATTAGAAAAATCCCAAGTCACAATTTTTTTTTATAGCCGTTTTAAGTTGATATTTTTAGGAAAACGAAAATCTTAGAATCCATACGTATAAATAAATATTCTGAAAACACTTTTACTACCCGAAATAACGCTTCGATTTTCACCAATAGCGAGTTTCAGATGTAAAAGTGGATGTAGATGGTACTTTATTTGAGTCATTTTTCGAATTTCTCAAAATTGACTATAAGCGGTAGAAAAAACTTCGAAAAAATGACGAAAAAACGGCATTTTTCACGAAAAATGAAATTTTGACGAATTCAATTTCTACATTTCACGATAACTCAGGCAATTTTTTAGATAGAGACCTGAAATTTTTTTTGAAGGTTCACATAGCTATTATATATATGTGGTAAAATTTTGGAACCGTTATGTTAATTTTTTTACTAAATATAGGACTTCGAATATTTCGTAAATTTCTCGTTTTTACGTATATAATGTTTGATAAAATTAGCAATTTTTGGTATTAGGGTCTGAAAATTTTACTCAAGTATACTTACATATTACTTAATATCATACTAAAATATTAGAAAAATCCCTAATCTCAATTTTTTTTTATAGCTGTTTTAAGTTGATATTTTTAATTCAAACGAAAATTATAATCTGACTGAACTTCGCTCAGAATCGTTTTTTCGAATGCAATGGTTTATCATTGCATTCAAATTATAATTAAAATTAAACGCTATGATTCGCACACCTGTATCCTGTGCGGCAGGAGTATCAGCTCATCTTTTTTTTTCAATATATAATTGAACAATAATAAATTAAATTAGGGGATAAATTATTGTTTGACGAATGTAGATTTTTGTCCGAAAGAAATATTATCAAACAATAAGGTTAAATAGTATCAAATGATTTAAAAATATATTACTCGATGGCCTATATATTTATATATTTAGACGAAACCTCTTTACTCTTGTTTGATGAGCATTTCAATGTGTGGACGGAAAATATATGTTATTTAAATCTGATTTACACTATTCATCATTATTCAAGTCTCGAAAAATGTGAAGACTAGGATTTTCGTGTTTTTTAACATAATAAAAAAGTGAAAGGAGGTCAAATCTTTTTCTCGAAATATAAAAATAAATTAACACATTTCTTTTTTATATTTCGACGTTTTATGTCATTCCCAACTTAGTATAGTATAATATAGAAATTGTCGTGACGTAAAGACAAAAAGTCTTTTATGAAACATTGATAATAAAAATTAAAAGATTTTATCACGAATTTTGTTTTTATTTTGTTCAACATTTTATAGAATTCCGAGACATTTATAATACGAGAATACATTTGTTACCAGACTACATATTGAAATAAATAATAATATTCGTTGAATTTCTTAATAATTAAATTTCATAAAATACTAAATTAATCAAAATAATATATATTACGTGTTGTGTTTACTTTCATACGTAAAATGTATTATATATCGCAGTGTTATAATTTATATTATTCGCAGTGTAATAATTGTTAAAATTTATGGAATATTTTGTAAACTTGTCATTATATAGAGAAGTTTATGAGACTTAACTAAGTATACATACTCACGTATATACGACGAACGACGATACGTTCCAAGTTCAAAAATACTTAAAATCGAATTAAATCAACTTATAAAACTTGGCGAAACGGTGGAAAACACATCACTCGCACTACTTTCCCTCCGTACAGAAAATCATCACAAATGATTAACGTTTCATATACTTATTACTTATATAATATATTTAAGAGGAAACTGTATTATTAAGACATTGTCTTCCATAAACGGGATTTCGCGTGTATTTTAACAATATAAATTCAAAAGTCCATTTTTTCCATCCCCCGTTATAGTACATAATATAATTTAATCGTGCACACATTCAGCCTACATCATTTTACGGTGTTAACGTCACGATATAATTATTCCTCCGTAAATTTCTATACTCCCGCCACACGTAAAAGGTTCAACGTATTATTATTATTATTATTATTATTATTATTATATTTCAGCTATTAATCATCATTAACCCCTGCTGCTGCGGGGTTCGCAAGTTTCAAAATCAGAATCTGTGTGTAGTTCGCGGAAAATTGTTTAAACGTACCTCCTGACGACGTTTAATTTTGATATAATAATAATAATTTCCACCATGCTACGTAAAATAAAAAAAAAATAATGCAATAAAATTAGTTATATTTATATTTTTTTTATAATTATAATATCTACGTCAGTTTTTACGTATTACGTAAAATATTAATACCAACATTTAGACGTCATATATACACGCGCAATAATAATAATTATTAATAAATATTCGTGTATAATATAATAGATAGATAATACGAGGTAATAAAATAAATTACAACGTGTAAAAATAACCTAATAAAATAAAAAGGGCCGATTTAAGAGTATAAAAACATTTTTGCAATATATATTTATTTTGTTTTATACGCCAGTCACGAAGAGAAAATGTCATATAATATGACTTAACCAGGGAATGAAATTATTCGTATACGTATATAAATAATATGTATAATATATGGAATGAATACATAGAAGTAAAGAAGTAATAATAAAAATATACGTTATGTTCTATGTATGGTATTTAATATTTATGCGTCTTTCTTGGCATTCGAGTAGGTACGTTTTAAATTTAAATTTTAGCTGTTGGTTATTAAACACGCGTACCTATATAATATACGTATATCTATTCAACATCACATTACATTCTTACATATTTTCAATTTTGTACCTGAAACTCGTAACATACCAACCGAATTATTTAGAATACAGACACCGAATACCTTTTTAACCCAAATGTGTTATAGTTTAACCCCGAATTAACCGATTTATAAGCAACCGAATTTTTATTTTATCTCGAGTAAATTACAAAACCCAAATGAATTCACTAAATTCAAAAATTGTAAAAAAAAAAAAAAAACATTTCGTACGCTGAATGCAAATTTGATATCATAATATTATATGTCTTAAATAAATAAAATACTTTGTGCGGCTGCAATTGAATAATGATTTACCCAGAACCCAGAAGCCATGTTATAATCATTATAAACTCGAACATAATAACGTAATATTTTTAAAATAATATACGAATATTTATTTATTTTATTATTGTCAATATATCGTCAGAAATTCGGGTTATAAGAGTAATATTTATTTTATATGTTTCAATACAATATATTGTTATTAATTAGTAGGTTCCTGGTTTAAATGCACTTAAAACCATACAAATATACTCTTAAAATGCCTGATATATTTTTTTATTCAATTTGTAATTTATAAATAAGATATAATTATTTTATTAAAAAATTTAAATGAAAATTGTAAATGATGATTTAATGCTTACATGCATATATTATATTTTGGCCTTTTTGGAGAAATATTATTCATTCTAAACATACCAAAATATATATTAAAATTTATGTAAAATTCAAATTCTAAGTAAACCTATTATAAGGTACTTAGTAAATTTTGAACATTGTATTGAACAATAATAATTTTATATTTTTATCGTATTAAAAACCAATAAAATGACCCAATAATGCTAAAAATGCAAAATAAAATTTGCAGCTTTGAAACCCTCGTTATACAGGTATGAAACAAATTATGTACTTAGAAAGCATTGTGTAATATTAATAAAAAAAATATGCGTTTTGCATTGAAATTCTGGCCCTATTAATTAGTATATTATGTATACGCATGTTGTCATCACATCGCGTTCTCTATCTGTCCTCTTCTCTAACGCGCTCCTCCCTCTTATTGTTACATGGACAAATTAAATCGATGGCCAATTTTAACCCGACCGCGAATAATATTATACTAACTAGTGTATACAATAAAGCTCATATTATATATTTCATTATATTATGCGTGTGTACGGATGGGGTGTCATATTGTCGTGTAATTAATTTTCATATGATCTTAATAATTGGTGGGCAAGTGGTGGGTAGAGGGACGACAGCGTAGAAAACACATTCGCGTCTATATATAGTCCTTTTCACACTAATAATAATAATAATATTATTATTATGCTGCAGTGATATTATATACGGTTTCAAAGCGTATTATTTAAACAGATCTGCACGGTCTCCCGAGTTCTCCTAATGACTAAATGAGAGAACGTTTCCGCTGCGTTTAACGCGTTTAGAGACGCGTATTGTTTGATAAATAATAATACCTAATAATACGAAACGAATAATACGAACGAAACTCGCGATAAATATTTACCAACCGCTCTATATTAACGCGCGTATCGTCCGGATCCGTATCTCATCGATGCTGCGGGGCGACGATAAATGATGGTTGCCATTCGTACTACAGCAATATTATAGCTATATAGTATACTCTAGGACGATCAAAATGTTTGAATATATCATCTATATATAATTTTGCATCAAACGAACAGGATAATGTTTTTGATACGTCATATTGATGACGTGCGGAAACCATATTTAAAATTATTGAAACCTCCGGATATAACGCAAGAATTGAAGAATATATAACAGTTACGCGTTATATATACGCGGGCGATATTCTCTGTTTAGAGAGAAAAAAAATTGTTTATCTTCGTGTAATAATTTTAACGTTTACATAATATGATATACGGACCGCAGCGACCACAACAGCAGTTACTGCAGCCTGCAAATTACTATATAATATTATAATACGGTTCGGGGCAACTAGAACATTTTGTCATCAACATAACATATATTGTTTCGAATAGTCGATCGATACATTATTTTTTAATTTTAATATTATATTTACACGACGTACATAATACATATTATGTCTCGATATAGTTACGTTGCGATTGTTCAAAACTTTCGTTTACCCGCTGTTATCAATATTCGTGAAAATTATTAACCCCGCGGTCATTCATCACGGTGTTGATACGTCTTCGCGGTCTCCTCTTTCCACGCGAACAGCCATTGTAATAGTTTCCATGATAAATATTATATTATAATATATACCACGTAACAAACGTCTCAAGGAATTCCGGTGTAAATATATTATAACATTGTGGTTTTGGGTAATATCATTGATATCGTAATGCGCGTCATACTTCTCACTGCATTATATATATAATATATTTTAAGGAAATAAGGTTAAACATTTCGTCGCGAAATTTCGATTGAATTATATAATGCCAATAATAATATAATATATACCTATACAATCCGATTTGCAAAAAAATTATCAAACATATTTACTGGAATTATTCCTTTCTCAAAACCAATATAATATAGTAATATTATTTATTTTTATATAATAATAATATTATAATTTGTATTGTATCGTACGGATTTAAAGTATATAATTTCGAGGGATTTATCATAAATTTAATAGAAAAATCGCGACGACATTGATGCAAATCGAATTTCGCGGTATTATATTGACTTACCACACGAAATTATTATAATTCGAATAAAATATTTTCCGAACTTAAGGATAAGGTTTTGACTTTAACGCGAGAGGAAAGCTCAGAAATGTACGAAAAAATTATGAAATAAAAAAAAAAAAAAATCGTCGAATCATCTTATACCAATACCATGCTATAATACAGAAATACGAAATAAGAACAGCTGCAGGGAAGAGTGAGTAATCGCCAAAATTCGGAATAGTTTTATTAAAATCGTTATTGTTATTTTTATTCGCCGTTATACACAGTGGTGTTATCAGAAATGTATAAGGAATATTTTATAAATACAACTAAGTTATTTTATATTTTATTAATATATTCACTAAATATGATTACATGAAATAAAAATATATTTATGTACATTTCTAATTGCTCATATTATTGTACGTAAAGTGAGGTATTTAGAGAAAAATTCGTATTTAAACGGAAAAATCTCCTATCAAAAATTAGAAATACATATTATGTCATTCTGTCAAAAACGTATACGGTATACAGATATCTTATGGAAAAATAAAATTAAAATTAAAATTGAAGAATCATGAAATATTTAAAAACAACTTGTTTGTTTTTTCTCCCCGCTCCCATTAGTACTAAATCACAAATTAATTATTGCGTATATAATATTATGTTATTATGTCTATAGTTTATATTTACCGAAACAATTTTCCAACAGCAAATCTCATTTACACACTTAAAGTGCAAATACATTTAAACTTCGATTTATGGCATTTACGCGACTCTCATCCATGATAGAGTCAGTTAAACATTTTTGAAATTATAATAATAATTTTTTATATTATTATAATATTTTAATTTTAATTTTTATAATATTTTTTATAAATATTTCTTGTAATATTATAATATAACGGACGAACAAATTATTTTCTATCGCCTTTTACGTATACGCAAACACGTTTTCAACGAACCCGAATATTATTGAATAAATTATGAAAAATAAAATACCGATATTTTGTTCTTATCTCGTGTATATTATGCATATTAATAATTTACCGTCGCGCGGACAGCCATTTAATAGTGAATATAATATCAATAAACATGAAACCGATGTCCTGATAGGTAGATATACATGTTTTTTTTATTCTTTATTTACGTATTTTACGAACACGAATATTATTATACGTATATATATAAGACGTTATACCGAATGGTATAGGTATTTGTACCACGATTACCGCTCGTTCTTACACAAAAAAAAAAAAAAAAAACGTACAAACGTAACCGTGGTCTTTACGATCGATACCGGACGATAATTTAGACTATTAGTATACCGGGTGCATTACCGGGCGGACATTAATGTAACTGGTGACGATTATTATTACTATTATTGGTCGTCGACGGACGGACGGAGGTGTGTGGACCACCCAGTCGGAATGCTGCCGAATGTCCCATCATCATTTTTATTTGCCTTCCACTCGCCACTGCTGCCGACCGCTCGTAAATTATTATAATAATCATTTTAGATAGATTCCACACAACAATATTGGACGGCGATATCCTGTTACTTGCGCGCTGGAGACTTTAATTCGAAATTTACGGTCGCCGACGAAAAATAAAAATGGACGGATCGAAAATGGTCGGGGTATACGAGTATCTTTTATTATTGTCGCGGTACGATAATTTAAGACTTCAGATGTCTATCGTATAATATAATACACGTCAAATGTTATTACATTTTATTAGTTTTTTACATATCATATTGTCGCGTTAATGGAAAATTCAAAAATTTTATACGATTTTATTCATTGTGCTGTATACGTTCGTTTTAGTGTTTTATTATAATATATTATCCTTTTTTAAAAGTTTATTATATGTATATGTGTAATTCCAATCTCGAGACAACAAATTAACAAATATACTAAATTACGATTTTATCGTATTCACTTCTCGACTCTCGTGTCAGAGCCAACAAAAATATTTTTTTAATCTATTTGCTAAATGATTACACGTGTATAAGTCGATACAATCGCACGTATAGGTCATATAAATAAACACAATATTCGTACGGTGATATTTTGTTAAAAAATTTACACAATTTTTTCATCCATACACAAATGGTTTTTTTTTCGCATATATTTTTTTATTCTCTTCGAGTATAATTTTAATGAAAATACGAGTGGACATTTCATTTTTTTTTTTTCGAAAAAAAAAGAAAAAATGAAAAAATGAAAAACTATGAAAACGTTTAAAAAATGAACAAATTAAGTATTTTTGGATGTGTGAAAAGCTGGTTAATTTTCGACATTGTCAAACCAGAATATTTTAATATTTAAAATTAGATAATTAGATATAAGTAACGGCTAAAATATATCGTCAGATCAAAGTGTATGTTAATTTGTTCTCTTTTATGATGATTTGATCCCTATTTACTTTTGTCAAAAAAAGAACAAATATTCTGTTCTCTATAATAATAATTATAAATTATTATTATATTGTTTTTCAAATTCTATTTTATATGACTGTAAAGGATGAATCAAATGCTGTAAGGGCAGCCATAGAGTACAAACCAAGTGGGAAAAGACCGAGGGCCGAGGGGTAGGCCTAGGAAGCGATGGTTTAACGGGGTATGTCAGGATTTAAGAACACTATAGATGTAGAAGACTGGAAGGATATTATTCACGATGGGGAAAGATATGAAAGGCTTTGACAGTGGCGGCAAGGACTCTTGTAGAGTTATAAAGCCAAGAAGAAGAACGAACATTACATATACATTTATAAATGATTATTTGAAATTAAATAACTCATACTATGACATCGGATCCCAGAGTTGTGGTAATGATGGAAGTGGAAGTATACATTGTGTTGTATTATAATAATATTATTTGTAAGCATTATTATCAGAATTTTAAACAACAAATTTGTACATTTTTAAATGTTTTGTAATAAGTATAGATATAGTTGAATTAAAAGTAGTCGAAACTAATTCAAACTACAATTAAAATTTAGATCATTTTTATTTTTAACTTCAAATTTTGTAGTGTCATAAAATTTAATATAGGATTCCAGTACATTTATTTTTGATAGGTACTTACCCATATAAATCAATGAACCAGTTGACATAAAAAACTCGTAACAATAATGTATAATATTAAATTTGGTATAGATATTATACATATTATACTATGTTTTCGAAATTTACAGCGTCGCGTCATAAATTATTATTATCTTCCTAAATATCAGTATAGGTACTCAATTTCGTCGTAGATATTATACATATTATTACTATTATTATTATTTTAATCTCCCATGTTTCCGGATCACACCTCCTCGGGTATATAACGTTGGTGGTATACAATGGTGTACACTATACAATATTATTATATACCGCGGTATACCGGTTTAAAAGCGTGCGTGTAACTATACTATAATAATAATAATAATAATAATAATAATAATAATAATAATAACAAAAACCGCTGATATATACGCAGCTAGTTTATATAACACTATATTAACCATTACGTATAATATTATAATACGCATACGAGCTTAATAACGTGACAAAGAGTCTCTGTGTAATATAGTTTCGTGTTCATCTCCTCGAACGTCATAAATCACGGGGGGATGTTCTGTTGACATACATACCTGTACAACTACACCAAGTTATAACAATAATAATAAAACGTTGGAAAGATTTCGGAGATATCGCGTGTATACGAACCGTCGCGCGCCGTCCGGATTCGTCTCTTTCACATCGCCCAGATACATAAACGATTAATGTCTACACGATGTTTTAGGGGTAAGTACTTTAAAAATTCGTTATCGTTAATCGTTAAACAACTTTGGGAATTTTATCTTTTATACGTATCGCATATAAATACTCACTGCATGCGCTCCGTCGATAACGCGTGATAAATAAAATATTTATTATATTTATCAATAAATAATTATGGCCGTGTAGTGAACGTTATAGACTTACCTGAAACAGAAAGAAAAAAAATAGGAAATTAAAACGTGAAATTCGATTCAATTTATGTAATATATATATAATACACATCGTATATATAATATATTTTAATAACAGAACAAGGAATCCCTTGCTTTTTTTCAACAAAAAAAAAAGTTATACTTTGATGGAATTCTGATCGAAACGCTTTTTCTATTCATTATACTTAAAATTGCAAGTTCTTTGACCACTCGAATATATAGTTATATAATATATAATTTTAATGACGGCTCGCAAAATTTCCCATGGAGTTTCTATGCTTGTCACCATTTTATATAGTCCTGCGAATCAAATAGATTTTCTACGTCGCAGTTTTGAGTTTTTGATAGAATTCTATATCCAATGTATCCTACGGGTATCCAGAAAACTCTCAAAACATTATTAAATGTATACTCAGAGATCCTGTTTTTACTCTGTTTACTCTATGTATATATATATAAATATGGGTAGAATTCTATATAGGGGAGTAGAAGACACGTCCAACCCTCTGCAGTTGCAGGACTCTCAAAAGGGACATGCGTTTAATCGGATAAAACAAGGGACTAAATAAGGGCGAATGTCTATAATAAATTTACGAACTCGCGTGTGGTGAAATTTTTAATTATAATAGAATACGCGACACGCGTATAGTAACTACCCTTTTTCAAAAAAAATCATCAATAATATTATTGACTATTACCATATGCAATAGGTACGTTATTTTATTATAATATAAGAAATTGTGAGTGCAATCGCGTTTGAATATAAATATTGTACTTTACTACTTTACATAAATTCCACGTTAGATATTATTAAATATTAAAATTAATAGTGTTTCCTAAAACGAAATAATCTCTTAATCAATAATATTAATAGAATTGACAATAAATTATTAAGATCTATTAATTCATGTGTGTTGTCACGATTTTTCATATCGAGTAAAGTATATATACATTGTTACGGTCATTTTATGCGACTCTAACGGTGTCTTCAATTTTGTGCCAATTCGGCATAAAATGCCTGACAGATTATCCCAGTGCATATGATAGAGGGAGACGAGACGTAATACCTTAATAGCAATTGTAATATTAATATATACACAATAGTCAGTCGACACATTATAGCACAAGCGCGAGCATCCATTTTAACTTAAATATTAAATATAATATATAGTGTGCATTATTTATATAATTAATATCGTGCGTGTCGTCTCCGCCTGTCATCCAGATCGCCATAATAGTCATCGATTGGATCCATACTCAGGTGTAATTTATTATTATATATATTTTACAATATATTATTGTGTTGCTTATACTCAAGAGTTAGTTATTTAATTCCAAAGCGATATATACGAGTCCTGGTAGTCTCTCTAGGGCTATATAAATAAATAGGAGAACTTTAGGTCATCTAGTGTAGGGATAGTCTAGCCAACTATATCTTCGGATTCCACTAGACGGACCTATCGACGGGCGTTCGTTCTGTAGCACAAGCTAAGACGAACAGTCACGTTACAACATATAACTATAATACATGTAGGTACGATGAATGAATTTTAAAATATTTACCTAAGAATGAAATCGAAAAATGTTAATTGATAACTGCGTTTTTAAAATAATTTTCAAAATTTCAAAATATAAATAACTATTATAAAATGAATATCGTTAATAAATAATTAATGTTTAATGCGAAATAATTTTAATTGTGAAATAAAATTTATATAAAATTTCAATTAAATGTAATATTAATTGTATTAATGCATCTACTCGTATGAACAAAATCCTATTTTATAATCAATTAGCATAATATAATATTATTCGTACACCATTATTAATTAATTAATTAAAATTTCATTATTATAATTATTTGAAAATGAAATACAATATTACCCTATTGACGTATTGGCTTAGGGCGCGTAAAGTTTAGATTGTATTTTATCCGTTTGTGATTAAAATTTAATAATATTATGACATTCGAATAAATTATTTTCATAATAATTAGTGACTAATTTCCGAGAGTGGGTTATCATTCAACTATTCGTATTATAACATTTTATAACTTAACATTTAATATAAAATTTTTATAAATTATTATTTATTTAGTTAAATGTAAAAAGCTATATACAATTTGTCATTCTTAACTTTTAACTCTAAACATAAAATCATATTATCCCATTATTTATTAATTTTATCATACATTTCTTTTAAATGTTAAAATTTTTTATAAGATTATTCTAACCAGATTATTGCGGAATATTAAAATTTATTTGTTTTTATCTTTTATAATATGCAATTATTCGCTATACTTACTAGTTACTATAAGCTATTAATAAAATTATAATACCTATTTTGTAATTATATATATGTAAAACTAATTAATTAGTATAATTATTTGTGAGAAGAAATTTACGTCAATTTAAATTTAATTATTATAATATATATAAATTATATTTGCGATTGTGATTTCATTCGAAATTCTTATTTTTCAAACTATAATTAAATCTGTTTAAATTAAGTACCTACTTACTATGTTCAGTAGAGCGGAAATTAAAAAAAATTAAGAAGAATACCAGAACAGATAACCTAGTTATTGTAAACATAGTAAAAAACAAAAATTCAATTCCAAAGAATTTTACAATCATCTATTAGTTCTATTATAATACGATAACATTATAAATTAATATATTATTTATATAATTATAATTAATAATAATACGCTTTTTAGTGGAAAATTGAACGATTGGTTTTAAAATACATTATTCGAACATTATGCGTTATAAAACCACATTGCGTTATAATAATGTTATGTATTCGTTTAGTTTATTCCGTACATTTCACTGTGATTATAATTCAAAATATAAACGTAAGCACGTTATTATTTTTGAGTAATTGACGATTTAAATTTTCCGAGAAAATGAAAATTGATATTATTTACTACGATGCGATATTTGCAAAGTATAAGCTCATCGTTCAATAATATTATAATGCGTATATATCAAAAAACCGCGGTCAACTACAATCGCTGCAGACTGTTTTACAAAAGTAATAACTTCTTAATTTATTTACTCATTTATTACAGGAATGAACCAACGATGAAATTTTCATTCTGCCCGCTTATAAACGGCTCAAAATCCCCGGGACGTCTCGGGAATTGGATTTGGAAACCGTTGCAGACAATACACAGTACACGAGTTTACTACCTAGAAGATAAATTAAGATTTACTCCGCGGTAATTCAGTCGAAATTATTCAGATCCGTTTGAGAAATATTATAGAAAACCGTGGAATAGTATTATATATTTTGTCACTAACTCACGAATTCAAAAAATAAAGATAGATAAAAGTCTATTGTAATTTAAATTGGAAACCGTGTTAGACCATAAACGTATAATTACGTGAGCAAATTTAATAACTTTAAATATTCTAAAAATAATTTTAAAATTCAATTAAAAAAGATAATTTACGAATTGCTTACTATATTATA
Source organism: Tetraneura akinire (assembly GCA_021307375.1). Taxonomy (NCBI): domain Eukaryota; kingdom Metazoa; phylum Arthropoda; class Insecta; order Hemiptera; family Aphididae; genus Tetraneura; species Tetraneura akinire. Next base: position 8,108,627 of record JAIUCT010000016.1, on the reverse strand, counting down.
TATCTTAATTCTCGTTGCAACTAAAAATATTTATATAAAGTCGTGATGTAAACTCAAAATGTTAAAATCAAAAGTAACGTTATTATAATATAACGTATAATTGATATTTTATGCGATGCACTGTTATTATTTTTGGATGTCCAACAAGAGTCCATGAAAAAATAAACGAAAAGCTTTAATGAGACACGACCAGAGAGTGGTAATTGGTGATTTAATATTATTAAACCTACCTAAACGAAATGAGTCGACATAAAATCATTTAAGGGTCGTTTTTAAATTATAATTATATTTTAATTGACGATTATTTTTTTTTTTTTTTTTTTATCAAAATTATTTTCTTATGATTTTCCAGAATTCTTTACGATAATTGTTTCTAATTGGGGTCAGGTTTTACTTTTTACGTATAAGTATTGTATTTTCTATATCTACTCATAAATCGTTTGTCGTGTAATTGCTTTTTGATAATGTTCTGTCATGGTTTCCGGTAGGTACAAACACCCATTCCGACACAGTCTATGATCGTTATTGTATTTAATGGTAGATCATGTTTTAGTTAAAAAATAATAATAATAACGATAACAACACGAGAGGAACAGTGAAAAACTGTAAACGTGTCTGACATAATACACTATAATATCGTTCACGGTCCAATAAATTGGTAACAATTAATCTCCATTTACGCGGCATTCTGTTGGAATTGACGGATTTATTCATTATAATAATAATTTTTTAATATTTTTTATATGTTAGTCTAAAAATGTTACAAATTTAATAATTTATCAATCGTCATAACAATAATACATAATACATTATACTTATATTATAAACGTATAATTCATTATTACAAAACATTTTTTTATTGAGTCAAAAGTACATAATTTATTAAATTATTTGAACCACTGTTATCCATTCTTTGACTCTGCCAAACCTTACAATAATATATCGGCTAAAATAATAGCCAATATCATAGCTAAATATTAATATTATTTTAAATTCGACTTAATTTAATGACGCGTAATTTAATTACACATTACAGTAAAATTATATATATACTCGTAAGTTATAACTATAAATATTTATTAATTATATAAATTAAAAACGATCGAAAAGATTTTTATTTTACAAAAAGTTTACAAATAACGATTAATAAGAATATTTAAATATTATATAGTGGGTGTGGCCTAACTCGAAAAGAAAAATAGCAATATTTGCGAAAAATATTCAGCCGTTAAAATCGTATAATTGGAATCCGCATGGATGTCACGTAACCAATAGAATTAATTCAGTGCCGAGTAGAAAATAAATATAAAAACGAACGGAGTATTAAGTTTTAAATAATATAAATTATCATAATTGAATAATTTTTACTTAAAATTGTATGTGCTAAGGTTAACACTGTACAAAATAATACACTGCAGCAGGCTAATAAAATAATGCGAATAATAATATTATAATTTTTATGTATATTCAATCTTTATATTGTGTTTTGAGATTTCCATCAAAAATCATTATCAATAATAATTCCAAGTTCTAAAATATAATACCATATAAAAATAAATTGTATTTTTAATTATAAAATTGTAAAAATTACAATTGTGACACTTGACTCTACTTAACTCTGAATACAATTTGTAATATATTAATAACGTAATGTGATAAAAAATAATATCTCAGGTTTAAAGTTTTTCAATTTTTCTCATTTTCCATACTTATTTCCCTCATTATATTCTCTAAGAATAGTTCCGGCGCCAGACTGGTCGGCTAAAAGGTTTCGCGAGACAATACAATGATAAGGGAGCAAAAAGCCTCGAAGGGGAATGATTTTGTATAAAAAAAAAAAGGGAAAAAAAGGAGAAAAAAGAGGAAAAAACAAAGTTAGGGAAAAACTTGATTGATGGACTTGTGAACAAATTTATTGTAATGAATAAAGAAATCGATGAAACCACTTTTGTTTTTACTATAGTCAAATATATTTGTAGTGTATTCTATTAAGTCAAAAAATTCATGAAAATATGAAATAATATTATATTATTATTTATTAATTATTACTTTTTATAATATTATTATTTATTTATAATATTTTGTGAATTTATTTAGTTATCGAAATACGCTTGTTCCGTTGAATATATCGAATAAACATATGCGTAAGTACATATTTTTGAGTTTTATTATTTTTTTTCAAACATATTAGAAAAATATTATAGATAATAGATATCTCATATTAACCGCCCTCGCACTATTATAAATTGCACAAATTTCCGATTATCCTGTACACAAGTATTCGTAATAATACGATAATATTTTATAACAGTGGTTGCTAAAATAAAATATCCCAAATCCGACGTCATTATGTTACAAATTTTATGTTCCAACATAGGCGTGACTACGGGGGCAGCAGGGGCAGCATATGCTGCCCCTGTAATATTCAAAAAGGCCGATTAGTACTTAATTGATGAAATGAAAAATAATTTTATATTATTTCATATTTGGAAAAATGCAATATAACATAGGTAGTAACTAGTAATGTAGTATTATTATTTATTTATTAGAATTGTAAACTGTAATCGCAGGATTGGAGCCTATAGCGGCTATAAATAGTATTATATAGGTATAAAAATAAGACTAATTGTAATAGGTGTAAAAATAAAATTATTACAATGCATTAAGGCCTATTGGAAATTCCTCTATGTGTAATATTTTCCATAAAATTACATAATACGCCACAAACCATAGAATAATATAATATATTACTCTATGGCCACAAACACACATAATATTATTTATGCCAATTAAAAATTATAATCTATGTATAAATTTAATATTATGTAAATTGATACAGAAAATATTATGTAATTCTAAATATCTGTGACGATAAAAATATTTAGTACCATTTCGGTTGTGTAGCTTGCTGAGTACATGACAAAACAAATTTGTTTTGTCATGGCTGAGTAGATATTAGGCGGTTGCAGTTTTAATATTATTATTGATATTTTAATTTTAATTATAAATTTAAAATTATAAATTATAAAAAATGAGCTGATACTCCTGCCGCACGGGATACAGGTGTGCGAATCATAGCGTTTAATTTTACTTAGAATTTGAATGCAATGATAAACCATTGCATTCGAAAAAACGATTCTGAGCGAAGTTCAGTCAGATTATAATTTTCGTTTGAACTAAAAATATCAACTTAAAACAGCTATAAAAAAAAAATTGAGATTAGGGATTTTTCTAATATTTTAGTATGATGTTAAGTAATATGTAAGTATACTTCAGTAAAATTTTCCTACCCTAATACCAAAAATTGCCAATTTTATAAAACATTATACGTATATATATATAAAAACGAGGATTTTTCGAAATATTCAATGTCCTATATTGTATAGAAAAATTAACCTAATGGTTCCAAAATTTTACCACATATATAGAATACCTATGTTAATACCCAATTAAATTTTCAAGTCTCTAACATTGTCCGAGTTATCGTGAAATATTGAAATCGAATTCGCCGAAATTTCAGTTTTCGTGAAAAATGCCGTTTTTTCATCATTTTTCGCCGTTTTTTTTACCGCATAGCGTCAATTTTGAGAAATTCAAAAAATGACCTAAGAAAAGTACCAAGTACATCCACTTTGCTACCGGAAACATACCCTATTTGTGAAAATCGGAGCATTATTTCGGGTAGTATTTTTGTACACAGACATAAAAAAAAAAAAAAAAAAATCTCACATCATTGTAAAACCAATACATTCTTCGCTTCGCTCAGAATCTAAAATTAATATATATTACAAATTTTTTATATATTGACATGGATGTTTTTAAAAATAATAAAAAAAAATTGGGAGGAGCTGCTAAAGAGCGTAATAAAAAAAAAATTAAATTATTATGACTGAAAAAAAAATTTGGGCCGGTTTTTTAATATGCTGCCCCTGTAAATGAAGTCTAGTCACGCCTATGTGTTCCAATACAGGTAGTTTTGATTTTAAACAATGTTTATTCGGTCGAACTTTGATACGTTATTATATGACGTTACACGTGATATACATTTTATTACAGAAAATATAATATAATATTATTTTTAACTTTTATAGTTGTTTAATATCATAATATTTCTTTTGCAGTAAGTTTATTTGGACTTTATTTAGTTTCGAATCAGTTCGTTTACTCGTGTTATCAATTTTTCATATCACAAATCACTCGCAATTTTTCGTACAATTCTATATAACTATAAGTACATATTTAAAAGTATTTTCTTTCTATAATAATCTATTTTATATATAGATATAGTATATTATTGAAATTTCATATATATTATATACTACATTAAAAATATATTTTCAATCATTATGGAACTAATTAAGTAGGATTTTATATTTCTAATTACATTTGGTATATAATATTCAATTCGAACATTAAAAAATTGTAATGTAATATACCTACATTTTATTTTGGACTTTACTTAATTTAGGTCGATTTCCCAAACATTGCCCATTGCAAATATTTTTATTAAACCCAGTGATTTCGATTGTGCTAGGTTTGTGCTGAATTGTGTCATCCGTCCCGCTATATGCCTTCCTAAGTTATGAGTTTATGACAAAATAACTTCATTATTAATATGTATGACGCCGTCTCACGAAGACAGATTTTAGGTATACAAAACCCTGACTATCCACACCAGTATCAGGGTTATATAAATAGGTATTATGTTGGTATTTTTAGTCCTTTTGGGCCTCATCCTCACGAAAAGTGACACCTACGAAGTGATACTTGAGTAAGTAGCGGAGCTTGCAGACGAAGCGAGCTATCCCTTACACTTGAAAACTATAAACTATAGCACGGCATAATCCAGCACAAACAATCGAAAGCCCTGAGTTTGATAAAAAAAATTTCAGTGGTTGGTGCTAGGAACATGAACCTACTTAATTTTTAGTTTAAGAAAATTTGTAAAAGTTTATTATAGTTTGATGATTTTTTAAAAATAATTTTTACGGCATTTTTGCTCATTTTTATAACGATAAATGTAATACGCAGTTCATTTAACTATTATTAAACATAAAAACATATAAACACGTTGGATGAAATGTTTAAATATTTTTTTTTAATTGGAACATTTTATATAATACTCATTTTATTATTTAAAACATTATTTAGGATTTTTAGGTGATTAAAATCCTAGAACTGAGTAGTTATTATTGATCACACTCGCCGTGAATGAGTTACTACATAAAATATCTTTGAAAACTCAGAATTCGATTTCCGAGGCACGCGTCATTGGCTTCGACGTATAATAATATCATAGCTAATAATAATTTAATAATGTGTAATTATTTACTGGAGCTCATGACCCCGGACGATGGCTGGAAAACGATTTCTGGAAATAGAACAACATCTGTTTTTCAACGTAAACATATTTTATTATAATATCGCATATAGTCATCCCCGTAACGTACACATATATCCGGATAATAACGTTATTAATATATTCAAATAATATGCACTAGACGGAAAGCGATTTGTACGAGTGTTACTCGGAAAAGAACCGAATTCTAAAAATCGTTTCGGATATTATTTAAAACTGTACTCGTATATAAGTGCATAATACATTATTATTATTATTCAAACGTTAAATATTCCAAGATTAAACTCACTATATAGTAATGATATTAATTATTTATATGTACCTATTTTGAATCCATCTGTAGGTAGGCGCTTAAAATGCTTAAATCGTTTAGTAGTGGGTATAAATATTAAAAAAAATAATAATAATTAAACATTTTTAACATTAAAAACCGTTTTTCATATAAGAAGATAATATACCCAATATAATATATGTATATTTTTTAAAAATATCGTATCCAAATTCCTACGAGTTGCTTAATGTTGCATACTTTATGATTTATAGTAATAGATGATTAGTTACTTAGATAAGAAATAATTTTAAAAAATATAATAAATTATTTAAATAAAATTTGTAGTAAAAAAAAAAAAATATTGAGAAACGATAAATCTTTTAAACACATGTGATTAATTACCAGTATAATAACAGTTTTACTAAGGAATATGATTAAGGAAAATAAGTTTTAAGGTTATTTTACGATTTTAGCACCCCTACTAAAAATTTAAGTGCGGGTTAAAATATCATTTTTTTCGTTTCTATATACTCGATTCACAATAGTAGAAACACATCGAACACAACCCTAAGCTTTGGAAAATTATTTTCAATGGACGCATTATGCAGACATATTTTATATATACCTAAAGCCCGAATCAAATCGACACGAATGTTTTTGCGCCAAAACATTTAAACCATTTCCGAAAGATTAATATTCTTAACGATAAAAAAAAAATATATAAAAAACGCATATTTTATCCGCCGCCCGAATAAATCGTCTCAATAAGTACATATTATACACAGTAAGTATATTTTATAATTTAAGTACCTAGGTACTTATCTCTGAAAATGATTATTTAAATAGATTTAATGTTTTTTCATTAGAAAATCGGCCTAAAACGAGCGATTTATTTTTATTATAAATTATTACTATATTACTATTTTATTGTTTGTCATAACAAGAAAATTTCATACGAAATGACTTTAAGTTATTTTTACTTAATGCACTATAAAATAAACAGAATTATAATAATAATTATTAAGTTAAGAACTCATTAATTGTATTATGATTATTATGAAAATGGCGAATATATTTTTTACTAATACCTTTTTTCAATATTATTATTATTATTATATAAGTCTGTCGGTCGTTTTAATTAAATTAAAATAGATTTTGCAAATCATTCGAGATTTCATTGAAATTGTTTAAAACTTTTTAATAGTAATTGGAAAATCATTTCTGTAAATAATAATATAATTAATAAAATAAAATCATAATCATCAAATTAATAGATTTTTCTTAATATAATATATTAACCGTGGTAATAATCGACCATAAACTAGGTAGGTATATCAGCCATCAGGCGAATTATTGATATTAGTTAAAAATTAATTAAAATATTATGTTCAACGCCATTTTTTTAATTAGAATTATTAAATGCCAATCGTATATAGTTGCGACAGAAATCAAAACGTTTCACAAAAAAATTCAAAATATATTCTTCGTATGAGAACGCGATTTTTACATAATGAAAATAATATAATTATAATGTATATAGATCGATTCGTAATAAATGTTCTTCGACATCATTAGAGAAATTCTAATAAAATAAAATACCAAGACGAATTTGAAAATTTAAAATTTTTCTACAAATTTTTATAATTATTTGTCATATTTTACGCGTATTATTGTTAAAATATGATATATTACTTACCGTTGAAAAATAAAAAAACGTCGACACTGTCGCGAGTCCAAACAATCCGAACGGTTTTTCTATACTTTAATTCGGAAGAGTAACAAGAACCCGAATGACCAGATCGCGTCGGGACTTGGGATGCACTGACAATATATTTTAATATAATGTACACGTGCTGCTGCCGAGGGCGCGTGCTGATGTAGGTACACTGCAGTCACCCGGGAGTCTGCGCTGAAATCCGTTGGACTACATTCGTACAACAAAATCGTACGAGAAACGATAATATAATATCTTGTTAAAATTATTAAAACGAATAATATTCATAATAAAATCCAAAAGAAATGATAACGGGTTTAAGTCCATTGAATATTATAATTATACAATATATTCCTGATCAAAACATCCTTATTCAAAATTATCCTTATTATAATATATCTCCCGACGATTTTTTGTATAATTTAAAATAATAAAAAAATAAAAATAAAACATAATATTATAGCTATTTTTACTTATTTTTATTGACTTATTTTACTAATAAAACAATATCTTGTTCATTTTTTAAATTGCATTATTATAGTTTGATAGTTAGTATTATATTTTTAGTGCGTTAATTTTTATTACTAATATCCAAACTGAAAACGTATAATATTGTAAGTAAATACATTATAATATTTCTCACTCTTGGATTATAATAATTTTTCGTGATAATAATGTTTTAATAAAACACAATAAATTAATATGTTTCAAGAAGATATTTTTGAATTTTTATGAGACTTTAGATTTTGACCTTTGAAGAAATAACGATAAATAATATTCCTATAATAGAATTTCACATTTTTATAATAAAAAAAAATAATAATAAAACTAATTGTTTTTTTTTTTTTACACGACGGAGAATCGTTCGTCAAAATTTCAAGCAGCAAACGATAATTTTATAATATTATAATATTAATTCGTTTACGAAAAATAAATTTCAGTTGTATAGGAATTAAAAATTTAATAAATCCAATATCGTACGACATTAATATTATATGAATTTTGTATTTTGTATATTATTATCTAAGAAACAATCTGAAATATTGTATTGTAGATGATAAATATTTTAGATGTTTAAAATGCTTGGGTATCAAATAAAACACGAATTTCAAAATCGCAATACCTAAAATAATGTATTTGTATTACACATTTACACTCTCTAAAAGTCTAAAATAAAATTATTTTATGCTGATCATACTTAATAGTCTTTACAAAATTCGTTAGATATTATAATAATATTATGTATTTACATTTCATAATAGTCGAAATGGTGATGGGGGAGATGATATTACTCTACAATTATTATTTAACACTATCCACTAGTTATTCCCATGTTAATACATCCCACCGTGAACATTATATTAAAATTTAAAATCAGAATTTTATTGAAAAAACATTTTAATATTTTATTTTTATATATTACCGAAAACAAACTATAATACAAGTATCAATGTAAAGTAAATACTTATGTTATGAGGAGGACTGGATGAGGTGGAATAAGAGTCTTCACAATGGCCAATGGGTCTGTAATGTATAAAAAAAATTAAGCTCCATAACTCCATTAAATATTTAAGCGTCCCTTCGACCACAATATTTAGTTTTATTTTAAATTTTGATATATTTTATTGATATCATTTACTTCGAGTTAATAAATTGAATAGACGTTAAATACTAGGGTTTTTATTTTTTTACAAAGAAATATTGTGTTTATAGCTAGTTTATTCCTTGAATTATTTCGGATCACCCTAGTAAAAACGTAAAGCTAAAATAACTAAATTACTTCCAGAACAAACGAAAATTTAAATATATAATAGAAACTCAAAATAACAGGAGAAAATATTCTAAAAATTTCAAATACTCTTTGATATTACATTTTAGCTACTAAGTAGAATAGAGAAACTACTACTCAGAATTAGGTGTATTAAACAAAAATTCATTCTCATAATATCCTAGAAATAATCGTATATAATAATAACAATTATTTATAAACCGATTTTATCGTCGGACTAAATAAATATTTATTTAAGTTTATCGATTGTAATATTTATTTCAAAGAAAACGGAAAAATCTATCTATACACGTTCATTAAAATAAACGATAATTTCAATTTCAATTTCTTTTCTTTTCCTTTTTTTAACAACACATAGGTAAGTATACTCGTATAGGTATAATAATAATAATAATAATAATAATAATAATAATAATAATAATAATAATAATAATAATAATAATAATTTATAATCATATTTATATTTTATGTAAAGAGATAAATAAACTCGTATTTAAATTGAATGTAGTAAAGCGTTAATAATTTTCAGGTAATATAAATATAATTTTAAATTATAAAATTATTATAATAATAATGGTATAAAGATAAAATTAATGATAAAATTATTATTTAATAAGATAAAATTAATATTATTCATTTACATTTTGATTAAAACGCAAAGATGCGTTTCCCCGGAAACGCGTATAGGTCAGGCAACCCAACGTGCACACACGTTCTTTAGTGTCTTTTATGATCATTCCGAAACATCTAAATAATATCAATATCCCATCCCCCGGTTTAATAGTATACGTGACCACTTGAAGTCTCGTTTGATTTCCACTATCTATCACTCTCTCGTTCCACTAACCGCAAAATCGTATTACCGTGGTACTTGTAATATACGTCGTACCTGTATATGTTATAAATGCCGAATAACTCGACTGGCAAGAAACAATTTCAACCCTGCAGGGTTTAGCAACTCGACGACAGACGAATATCAAAAACATGAAATCACCCGAACCGTTCGTTCAGTACGAAACATAATATGATATTTTCCATCTTTAGTGTTATTATACTTCGCTATATTACAATATTTCTAAAAAAAAAATATGATAACATTATGGGGAGTCGGTCGCGAATTTCGAATTTTATTTGACTAAAACAAATCATTTTAAAAAAGGTATAATTTTATTATAATATGTTAAATTCGTTATCTATTTTTAATACAATTAAATAACAATTTAATATTTATATTGTGTACGTTTTCATATTCCTAACAAAACACTATTCGTATGTAAATATTTTAGTAATGTAATAGTATTTTTTTTTCTTTTCGACAACACGTAATATTTAAACAATAACGTAATAATGATAGATAATTGTAAAAAACAAACGTAATTTTTTCAGTTCACTAGCTGCTCATAGAATTCAAAATTGGGAAAAGTGTAAAATACTTATTATCGGTATGTCTTGTGGATATTATAAGAATAACAACTAATTTTATACATTAATATATAAAACATAAATTATACGAACACATCACTGCAGGTTCGTGATGGAATTCTAAAATATGGTATAAGTTGATGATATTGGAACCCGCGTACGACAAACAAAATACTACTTTGTTTAAAAAGATTATTATTATTATTTTTTTTTATCTTATCAATACAAGAGCGTGCTTATGAGAAAGGAGAAGTGATTAAGGTAATATTAAGTGTCTTATTACAACCATGACCCTTTTTCTTAGAAAAAAAGACTTAAATTTGAAATAATTACCTTTAAGTTTTGTGTATTGTCACGGTTAAATTTACAGGTATTTTAATTTATGCAAGATTAAATTGTAAAATTTATTACAATTCTATTCACCACGCTCAATGAAATTTTTATTAAAAAAAAAAAAAAATTTCGTCGTAAATAGTACCAACAAATTATTTTGCAATAAAATATTCAGTAAATGAAAGCCGTTAAGTAAAGTAAGTAAAGTAAACATCTAACGTACAAAAAGGTATTAATATTTAATCAATATTTAGGTGAAAAATAATAATCTTCAATATAATGCGTTTGTTCTAAAATTTAAAATGATCTGAAATAGTTTATATAAGGACCAAGACCAAGGGGACAAAGAAACTTTAAAGATTTTATTGTTCTTTCCACGAATAACGTTTTAATTTCATGAAATATTGAAATTTATTACATCATCCCTCCCGCCTCTTTAATGAAATAATTTTTATAATTTAATATCTAAAGATTATTTGTACTGAAAATGAATGTAGTAATCAAATATAAGACGATCGTAATATTCTGTATTCTCATATTCTATTATTGACGAATACTATATTTGAGTATTATTATTATTAGTAATCATGTAATTTATATTAAATAATGAAGTCGATAGTAATAATATTTAACTACCTAATCAAAGCAATAGCTGTAAAATACCTTTAAATAATAAATACGTATCTAATAGAAAGTTAAACATTTGAAAGTTAGAAGTTTTAAACACATTAATCACTAGGGCTCGGATTTATATGTATTAAATGAAATAAAATATGTAATAAATATTTACTTTCTATGTAAAAAAAAAATTAAATATGGTAAAATTGTCACGTATACTTTGATAAAAAAGCATTTAAATTTAAAGGTTTATTTTCCAACTTGGAGGCTGTAATATCCGCATGTATAAAAGCACGACAAAGATAGGAATTAATCGACGACTTAGTAAAATCTGAAGAAATGACCTGAAAAAAACGACTATAATTATATTGTGCGTGTATATTTGGAAGATGAAAATATGAAATTAAGATAAGTTTATAATATACGGTTGGTAAAATATCCTACAATATCGTATATTATCAATATTGTTTAAATATGTAGGAAAAAATGAAATTATGGTGAAATATGTAAAAATATGTAATATCAAGTATAATTCATTTTATTATAAATCATTTGAAACGAATTTATCACTTGCCTAAATTTAATTATCTAGTCACAGTAAAAATACATAAGTATTTACATATAAATCCGAGCCATATTAAACAAAAATGTGGTTTAATATAAGGACATTCTAAGTTTCAATCTTAAGGGTTTAACAAAACTTAATCAAGAAATTTGAATTCAAGCGTATCGAGGAAGGTAATGTATAAATTTAAAATATAGATACATTAATAAAATTGGCTAGACTGTTTTTAGTTATTTAACTTAGCTATTTAACTTTATTAGATAAATAAATCATTTAATTAAATTCTGAATCTTTCTATTAGCTACCATAGCGGAATTCAAAGAATTTTCTACTAAATACTTAAAAGTGGATCGTACGATATTTACTTAATATTAGTATTATTTCTTAATTTATTATATTAGCATATATGCTATATAGTAATAGTTTTAATATTGTATATATTTTATTATTGTAGTATGACGTATGAGTATAGAATTTTATTACATATTTTATTATGTTTACATATTACATCATTCCGTTTATAATGCGATTACAATACAATAATTGGAAAGTATTATTGAAATTTTAAAATAACTAATATATTAAACGTTAAACGTTATTAACAACATGTATATAAATATAATATATATATATAATATAATATATTTTTGAATGCAATTTCAAAATTAAGTTAATACTTTTGTCATACGTAAAATTTTGATTACAATTACACCTTATGAACACATAATTGGAATACAATATTATGTTTATGTATTATACCAATTAGTAAATTAGTATTTATAGACCATAAGAATTTTTTTTTTTAATTTCTTTTTTCAATATATTTTTTAAATAACAATAATATTTTGCAAACTTAATTAGTATAATATATAAACAGTTTACACGTTTATTATTCCATCGCGATATTTTATATCTTTATAATTTATAAATATAACTATTTATCTTTATTATTTTTAAGATACTGAAACATTCCGTCCAAGATATCTTAATTAATAAGTAGATAATACGTTCATTCACGATTCACTACTCGTTACGTCTTGTTCTTTATATTCAACTAAAACAAATCCCTGTCATTTATTACCAGAGTAAACATTCTCTTTTATAAATTTTAATAATAATTATCAAACCGACGTGGGTAAATATATATTTATCAGATAAAACAGAATTTTACATCTAAAGCAAAACTTGTAAATTATTCTCGTACATAAGATATTATACGTATTCGAGTTATGGGAGTTATAATATAAAATTATTATTTGTGTTCAATTTAACATTATATGATATATTTTATGTATTTACTTAAATCACGCATTTTATGAAGTATTTAAGTCTATAACGATGATAATAAAATAAGTAATAACATTAATATAATTTCTGTCTAGTGAAATACCTAAACGAGTGACTCGTCACTATATTCTATAATATGTAAATTACCTTCAGGGCTCGGGACTAAAACAGTTATAAATCCGTATGTATAATAATATGAAAAGTCAATCATATTATAATATTTGATCTGGTGGCGCGACTCATGATCGATTATCATATTATACAACCCACCATAACCTAACTAATATTGGAGTTAATTTTGCTTGACAAGTTGAACATCGTCTTATATATTTTTAGGCGGCGTTTTATTGTATTGTTTTTATGAACACCGCGCAATTCGATATGATTTATGATCACGTTGGACCATATCGAATATAAAGAAGAATAAAAATGTTTATGTATACACGCGCTTGTCTACTCAAATCATCGAAATAAACCGTTTAATTTATTTTTTCTATTTTAATAATACATAATATAGCCACGTAGGTATTATTGTAATATAATATTACACATTATATTTTTAAGTATGTCATTCCAATGCCTCTCCAAAGTATTATTTACACTTTATATTTTTTTTTAAAAAAAAAACAATAATTTATTCGAAATAATATATTATATACCTAATATAAATGTATCTATATATTATTATATATAATACTTTATTGAATTACGGACTTTAGCTATATTTTAAAAGTTAAAACATATTATCAATTATTCTTAGGAAATAATTTTAGTTTACATCTATACTTATAGTACTTTATTTTATCCCCCCGAGACGACTCAACTTCCTACGAAATAATATAACTTTTAATTTTGTAATGTAGGTATATCTATTTGACCAAAAGTAAAATAATATATAAAAATCACAATGTTATATAGGCGAAGGCGAACGTGTAGTTATTTTTTTTTTTTTTATCGAATTGCTATGACAAGATAAAATTATAAATATATTATTATATAAATGGTTATGGACGATTCGAAGTAATAATATAATATTAAAGTAATTATTATTATTATTTGAACCATAAAATTGTTTACAATTATATACGAATATTAGATTATGAAACTCGCACGTATGTAATTATTTATAAAATAACTATTATTATTACCTAACCTATAAACATAAAATATATTTATACATACTAATAAATAATTACATGCGTGCGAGCATTATAATCTAATATTTATAATATACCTATAACTAATATATAAAATTTTGTTTATCTTTATATACTCGTAATATACAAAAAAAAATTTCAAAAATCTCTATAAAATCGAGAAACACGCGCGCATTATCCAATATCTATGTATATATTCTGTTTTTAAATACGATTACAGTTTACCATAAGTCCATAAAGATGTGTTTTTCTTAAATAATTTATTAAAAATATATAACTATCATATTAATATAATATTATAATTTTTGATCCGAAAAGAACGAGACGTATATCGTATATATATATATATATAGTTATTCAATATACGCTCGGAGGAAAGTTTTAATAGTCGTCCGCAATTAATCAGAGGCGACAGAGGCGAGAATAAAGAGTTAAAAAAATGTTTTTTAAACATTATACCGATATTAAAAATAGAGATTAAATAATATCCGATTAATGTATATGCACTCAATAATAATAATAATAGATACAATCTCTAGTTCTATCTGGGAACGCGAGAAGTCAAGACATAGGCGCATAATATATATTATAAATATTATATTATTATTAGATACTTTACTTTGTGTTTTCGTATACGCAACAATTAAAATATAATTTGCATAATATATTACCACGTGCAACAATCATCCAAAACCCACCTGCGTTATTAGACGTATATTTACATATATGTATATTATACGGTGCATAAATTTACACCGAGCTGTCGTATATTATATGTATATTATACTTATATAATATGTATAGTATTAAAATATTTATACTTATAGAGTTATAGTTACCTTATGAGAAAAAATAAAATCAAAATTGATTTATGCGACGGACGGAAATTATCGGACCGAAACTATTACATACGTATAATATTATATAATAATAATATTTTACAAGTTTTATTTTATTAACGGCTATTATTACGATGACCACTGCGACCGTTTATCATTCTCGAATATGCCAAAATCTGACACTAATTAACAGTTCCGCGTCGGAATGTTATACCTGTATAATATATAATATATATACCAGTGATTTCATGTTATACCGCGGTAAACTACTGATATACTTTGTTCGGAAAAACGTGAAAAGAATTATTGTAAAACTTATAATAACTAACATGTATTTTTTTATCCGAACGAACGTGAATAATACGAGTATAATATTATATATCTGCGGATATAACAACTATATGAGTACAAGATGGTGGACATCCAGTTGTGAGGAAATATTAAGCTTGTTTTATCATTATTTCATTAAAATATGTTTTGTGGCTAATTTATCTCAGAATTTGATCATAAACTTATTAGAGTTATTAATTACCATAAACTCTAACAATACATCCAGACATTTTATAAAACCGTTTTTACAATAGGACAATATTTATATTTTTCGTTCTCCCCGAAATGTTTTATTTTGATATTGGTATGACTGTCTGAGGGCAAAATAATATAGAAATATTATTATATTATATAATAAATAAATAAACAATTTTTGACTATATAATAAAATTGACTCGTTTAACCATATCATAATAATATATACAGATTTATAAACAGATTTTTTATTCGAATATAATTTTTTAAAAATCTAATTTTTCAAACTAATTAAGACGTTAAAATTCTCTATTACATCCTGGACATGCTTTGTATTATATTATATAAAGTTAAAACTACAATTAAAACTTGAATGGTTTTTCTTATAAAATAATATAATAATAAAATTAATGCGCATAATTAATTAATTTTACTATAATATTATTGTCTGCGTATAAAGACGAGTATTATAAAATATATAAAATAATAAGAAGCATTTATATAATGTTATGAAATTTTTCACTAAATAAGGAAAAAATATTTAAAAAACGTCAGTTTATCATTGCAAGTTAAATGTTTTATTAATATGTTTAAAATATTTTTTATATATATTTTTTATATATATTTTTTGCAACGTAAAAGCGGCCATTAAGACATTTAAAAAATGTTAATTGAAGATTATTTTAACATTTCATATACATTTTTTTAAATGTTTTTAAAATATTTTCTTGCTACTTGGGTATATAATATAATAATTTTGTCAAATAGTAATATTAAATGTATGTGTATTTTATTCTATATTGTTTCGTCTAATAACCAATTTATTGTAAAAAAAAAATAATAATAATAATAATAAAAATAATGCAATTATTTTATTATTTTACTTGCTCTCATAATAATTTATCGTTTATCTATTATTAAAATATAATTTTTATATTTAACGAATATTCATATACATAAATGTTTTTTTTTTAAATTGTAACTATGCATGATGTTATAAGTAATTAACATTCTAATACTGAATAATTTTCTAATAAAACGATTATATACGTAATATAAATAACGTTATATTAATTATTATTATAAATTAAATATAATATAACTAGTATAATTTATAAATAATAAAGTCCATTGTACACTTGAAAATTAACTATTATCATATTATATAATAATTATATATATATATATATATATATATATATATATATATATATCGATCTAGTAAAAAAGAAACGGTTTTAAATCGTTCTTTTTTACTTAAATCCATTCGCCGCGTGTCATCATTTTTCCCTGATAAGACTGAGTTGAAAACGAGTTTCACACAACCTTTTCGTTTTCAAGTCAATTTTTTCGTTAATTTTCAAAAACTCAATAGGGAAACATATACCCTTTCCCCACAAAGCGTAATTTTATATATATTATGGATATATAATATATACTATTTCGTAAACAAAATATAAATTGTTTTTTTAAATCTATCAACATTTTTTTATTCTCCTGTTTTCTCTTAATTGATTTATAAATTCGTTGTTAGTGATTTATAGTACTGTATATATGGTATATATATATATATATAGTATATATATATTATATATTATAAAACCATAGGCAGGTATATTTTATGCAAATTTAAATTTTCGAAAATTCACCCTGTAATTCTCCCTTGGATGACCTCTAGTCTCTTGATCCGCCAATGTCCTCGGTTAAAATGCGATCGACTTCATATATTTGAACACTCTATTCGTAATGTTATAATATTATTTTTATAATACATTAATATATATATATATATATTATCTACATATAATATGTAATTATATTACAAGCGTTTCCGAGACGATACGTCGTCGTCGCCAGTCCTCAAGCAGCGTATCGACAGCGAATTCGAGACACAATGCGAGCCCGAAGGTCGTACAAGAGTATAATATGTTTTATTTTTTTGTTTTCTATTCTTTTCAGACATGCGGATCACGTATATTATGGCGGTCGTATTATAAAACAGAATGTCTCCCCGACAGAAGAATGCCACGCAATATTACACATATAATAGGAACCCATCGTCAGTCGCCGTCCAATTATTATATTATTATACAAGACTTATAAGCCGTATTCGGTTTACGAAATTTTTTTTCTCTCCGCCGTTTCAAAAAAAAAAAAAAAAATAATAAATAAAATAAAAGACAAAATTATTTTAAACGAAAACTGTACCTATTACACGAAAATATTACAAAATATTAACTATACATTGTTATCATTTTAACAAGATGCAAGAGGCATTGTAAATTTTCAAATACCTATTACTTATTAGTAGTTTTGCTATATTTAGAAATCCCAAAAAGTTGCAGTAAGAACCGGTTACTTTTTAAAATTAAATTTTCACCTAAAAATTGAATAAATTTTATTTACTTTTATATAATATATAAAGTACAAACGAAAAAATGTTACAATAATCTACAATTTCTATAATAAATTTGGGAATAAAATCCTCAATACTCAATTTAATACGAATAGAAATTGCAGATATAAAAAAAATGATTTTTCAAAGTTGCAATGGATATTGTTCAATTTAATTATACCTCCGTATTTATTATTAATAGGGCTGGAATTTTAATTTCCTTAAAAATCGCGAAAATGCATTAAAAATTTGTCTTTAAAATTTATTTAAAATAGCTTAAAATTTAAAAAAATTACATTACATGTACATAAATAAATTATTTTACTTCATACGAGTATATTAAAAAAAATTATAAAATTATTCTTCATTGTTACACTGAATTATGTGATTAATTAAATTATGAGAGCATGATTTAGGTATTCAAATAGAAACGCCCTATTGTCCGCCAATAAGTTTTTTGAAATAAAGAAGCTCTTTTCTACATCTACTGAAGTGATAAGTGAGTTAATGGAGTATAATTTATATAATATCAATTTAATATTAGAGAAATAATCCATTTGGGTTTTCATCTATTGTTAGCATATAAACATTTTATATATTATAAATCTATAATAAAATTTTAAATTTAAATTTTAAATTCAAAAACACCAAAAATGATCTAAAAACCCCTAAAATGTCCTAAAAAATGAGAAATATGACCTTAAATTTAAAAATTGTCAAAAAATGCAAAAAAATGCGATATAAAATGTCTTATCCTAATTTAAAATACCTACAACATATTTCTAACAAACCGTGCATCATACAGAAAGCTTCAGAAAAAAATGCAAAGTGCATCGAAAACCCAGCCCTAATTACAATATAAACTTAGTTATACACCCAATTTTCAAATTAATACATCCACATTTTTTTTTTAGATATAATAGATCCAATTATAATTTAAATACAATTTATAACGGTAAACACAATAATTTTATTCGGACATTATTTAAGCACCCCCATATGTACTCGTAAATTTTTTCCATACAAACGTACATTTCTGACGTTCATCAACTTTATCTGCTCTACCGTTTCAGACTCGTTTAAACTGTATAATGAAATAATCGACGCCATATAATATTATATTATATTATATTATATTATATTATATTATATATTGAATTTCGTTCGACACGATTCGTCATGATTGTATAACCCTTTCGAATATTATTTTAAACGATTCAAACACACACATCGACGTCCGACGATAAACGTGTTTTTCAGTCGTAAAACGCGATATTATTATGTCGTCCCCGTTCGGTATATTATAATACATTATAAATGTTATACCTATATAAATAAAATTATTAAAATAATATACATAATAATATTCTTCGCGACGACGATGACGACGACGACGACGAGGTTATGAAAGAATATTTTCATCGCAGTCGTAAATTTTAACGTTTTATCGATTCGTCCGTCTCGGGCGCTTGGCGGGAGGAGAGTTTTTTTTACGATACACTGAGATGGCTACCGGCCAAACAAGTTTAAGTACGCGCACGGATTGTATATATAGAGATAGACGATGGCAGAGTACATATTATATATAGTGACCAAAAAGATCTGCCGAAGCTTCCAAAGATTCGATTTATTTGTTTGTTTTTATTTTCGAAATTCCGCGTAGGCTCATCTATCGTATACAATATATTATAATTTATAATACACAGAACGATTGAATAAACTTCGAATTACGAAATAATAATAATAATAGTTTTCATAGAATTCAAATTAAAACAAACCGTTACCAAAGCCGTATTTAAAATATTTTAATATCATTATAGGTTATACGTATAACTATAGGTATGGTACACGCCATAACGCTATACATACAAATATAAAACGGTGTTCTTGACGATGTATAAAAATGAAAAATACAATATTCGAAATTCGAAATTCCTTTTAAAAAATATATATATCGTACCTATAAGTATTCCTAAGACTGTGACACGTTACGGTTATGCAAATTATTACCTGCTGTTTAACGGCCATGTCGTAAAATAAAAATTAAATTAAATTAATAATTTACGTAGGTATATCATAACCTATTATCTAATAATATGTACTATTATATTACAGACATATAATGTAATTTATACGCGGTTATACTCGTATACGAATATTATAGAATTATGTATTTACTTAGGGCATTTTTAATAATTTATCGTGCGAAATACCGCGGTTAGATTTAATTAAAACAATTACTATTTTCCATAATTATACCTAGTCACGAAATTACAGAATTAATAACCATTTTTTATCAATGTAATTATATCATTTATTCAAATTTAAATATCCAAACGGAATATGATAACAAATTTTCGAGCAGAATTTTAATTATAAATCCGAAATCAAACGAAATCCGTTTAATTTAACAATTTACAATATAATATTATCGTTACATTGCTCCTTGCTCACAAATCGGATGATTTGGTCATCAGCAGCATTCTTGTAGTGCCGTTTCCCGTCTGTTTCCCACACACAAAGATCGAGAGCAACAATGAGACAAGGGAATACAATAATATTACTATTTCTCCGTATATATATGCGATTGGATACGGCAGATCGCAGACACGCGTAATTTCAAGCGTTCATAACATAACATAATATTATACAACAACAATAATAATAATAATAATAATAATAATAATAATAATAATAACTACAGACACTTCAACGAAATCAAATATATAAGAGTTCTTTACCGCGCAGCAATATAATTTATATTTTTATCTAAACTATTTTTTATAACAATATAATTCAATTATTTGATATTTACGATTCGATCGCGTCGTTCGCACGTATTGTTATTATTATATATATATATTTCTTTTTATATATATATCTATTCGTGGTTCAAAAAACGAAAATTAGTATTTTTAATTTTCTAAATATTATATCAACGAAATTTAAAATATTACAAGTAAGAAAATACATAACTATAATATAAATACGAGTATATATATTATATAATATAATATATTTATTATTATATTATATTTTGTATGAGACTAAAATTAAAAAAGCAAGGGAAGGAATACTCGTAAGGTGTAAAGAAGATAGTGTTGAAATTTGATTAAAATCTGAATTCAATGATAAATCATTACATTGGAGAAAACGATTTTGAACGAAGTTCATCAGATACTATACGTATTGATTCATATTCTTACATTCATACAATCATACAATTCTACGTTCAATATAAATGGCCATAAAAGATAAAACCCCTAAATGAGTCACCTAAATACCCAAATCTGACAAAACATCAATGTTAGTAATGAAATGTAATGTAATATTCACAATAATTTGGAATTGATTTAAGAAATAAGTAATAGGTATTAGAGCTTCAATAAAATTTTCAAAATGTCCTAAATAAATTACCAACTACATCCGCTTTCCAACCGGAAACATATACGAGTATACTATTCGTGAAAATCGGAGCATTATTTCGGGTAGAAAAAGTGTCTACAGACAAAGAAAAAAAAGATAGACACGTATCATTGTAAAACCAATACGTTTTCGCTTAGCAGTTAGCACAAAATCTAAAATATATACCGAATGACGTGTAACATAAAACCTCCTAACGATCTAATCGTGCAATCTGCCGCTAATTCGCGTTTAATTATCATTTTACAAAATCTCATCATGTTTTATTATAATGTAATTTTATGTATTTTTTGACCACCCGTGTGTACGCGGTTCGGAATCATTTCATGATACTGATTATTAGTTGCAACGAGACTTGTGTGCTATGCTAACAAATTGGAGAGAGAGAGAGTGAGAGAGAGAGAGTTACAATACGTCATTGTTTAAATACTTGACATTTTCGCTATTTCACATGAAATACAATATAATTATATGAATGAAAATATATTGAAAGACATTTTTCCTTCGACGAATTTGATTCATCGGATAAATTTGTTTATAATAGTAACCATAGTGATAATATAAATATTATTGTTACTAATAGCAACCAAAGTAATAATATTATTATTGTTACTAATAGCAACCAAATTAATATTATTGTAACTAATAGCAACCGCCAACCATCTATATAAACAGAAATTTCCGTCGTAAATCTTATAATATTTAAAAAAGATGACGAAAAAACTGCATTATATGACGGAACTTCGCTCAGAATCGTTTTTTCGAATGAAATGGTTTGCCATTGCATTCAAATTATAATTAAAATTAAACACTATGATTGCACACCTGTATCCCTTCCCTTGCTTTTTTATATTATATTCCGACTTATACTTAATTATATTGTCGTTTCCACTCTATACGTCGTCGCGGTCGATTTGACATTTCAATACAACAAAATATAACCTCATGTATGACGACATACCTGTATTAACGAAACTCGATCTATTAAATTTATACACCGCGAATATCGTGAAAAATTGAAAATTAGGGAAAAACTCAATGAGCGATTGGAGACCGAAATATTGTTTTCTTTATATGTTATAAAAATAATAAATTATTTAAAATTATTGTATACGATAAAATACATATTTTTTTTTTTTACTGAATTGCACCTATATAGGATTTGATTAATGTAATTTTCTATACACACTGCAGCAGTTTCATTTCACACCGATAAACATCTTTTTTTTTATAGTTATACTTCACATATACGTACATTAACCTTTCATATTATTATTAGAAATGTACCTACGTATAGTTTTCGCGTCCATTTCGTACGATATCTTCGCGTGTCTTTCCTCGTGTTTGTTACCGCCCAACATTCCAGTGGATACGCGCGTGCAGCCACGATAACTTTTGTTCTATATTCACCTCGTTCGCGATTTGCGAGTGTTATCGACAATATTTTCGCGTATACGAAACGTATCATGTCGATATCTATGGCTCGTCGATGTTATTGCATATTATAATATATTATATAGTATTATAGTATATATTATAATATTCGTATATCGTATTTACTAATCAGTCGATATCGACTTGCATAGTTATTTACGCATTAACGTTAATATTTTTTTATATTTGAAATCGAATTGGTAAAAAAATGAAATAACATCTAAAATTGTAAAAGGCAGTAAACAAATGTTATATTGTCGTGAAGTCACGACATAGTATAAAAAAAAAAACATTTCAGCGTGGATTCTGAAAAATAAAATTACCCTTATTCCTAAGCAAGGGCGAATCTGAGGGGGGAGTCCATGGGGTCTGGATAATTTGTAATTTTATGATTTTTCAGTCATTTTTAAGGTACAGAATCAAACTATGAAAATAGATATTTATTCAAAATTTTAGTGCTATTAAATAAAAATATGTTCGCCTTGCAACATAATAATAGTGGATATATTAATACATGTTTTATTTATTCGTATATACATATTTCAATGTTCTAATGAAAAATTCCGAATCTGCAAATCCAATGAGATCATCACTGGTGCCAAACATATCGTCATTTTGTTATTGATGACAAACACACTATAATAATATCATATATAGGTGAACAACTTAACTTTTTGAATATACGATAGTATACTATATAGTCGATAATATTATTATATTATATATTATCTTCCACATATATTTGGATTTTATCGTTTATTTTTTCTACTGGTAAAATAATATATTATGCTATATTATTACCTATATATACGTATTATATACGTATATTATTTTCTATACGAAAGAAACATAAATATGTTAGTCTTAAAATAACCTAATAGTATTTTTAATGAAGGTGACTACTTTATAATATTATCAATTATTAATGACCAAAAGAATCCGTTACATTTTTACGATTCAAGTTATATATTGATACTAAAACCAATCATTAAATACGAAAGGATCTAGTCGAATCACAAGTATAGTGGCATATAAAATTAATAGTTTATCCCTCTATAGTCATCTCTATTGCAACTGTGTCTTTTAATATTCGATTGCCATAGAAATGCATTTTTATTTTCAATTACTTATAGATCATTTTTAAATTTTATCATTCGCCATCATAATATTTTTACTGCTTTTAAAATTTAACGAACGGTGTGATTTTCATTAATGTAGCATTTAGTACGTATTTACGATTTGATTTCGTATATATATATTAATCATCGTTTAATATAAAATATTTTTAAATAAATATATTTACGCGTAAAATAGTTACCCTTATAACCCAATATTATAATTAATACAAATATATTATTAACACTAACACATCTTTATAACAAAATAATGCGTAGTAGTGTAATATTTTGAAACAACCATTGAATATTTTACTCTATTTAGTATATTTTATTACATAATATCTTAATTATTCGTCGACTATAATCTATAGTATTTGTTTTTTTAATACAGGTATAATATGACCAAAAAACAAAGTTGTAATAAAAAGAAAAAAAAGATTTAATAATATTATATGAACGCGTGTTTCATAATATTATTGATAAAAACAAATATGTAATTTATCTTCGATGCTTAACAATACCGCGGAATCTGCCGAATGTATTTTTAATTTTGAGATTCGATTAAAAGATAATCATATAATAATACTCATAATACGTATATGAAAATTATTAATAACTATGTAATAATTTTAAAATGCACACGATATATAAATATTTTATAACGTTCATAATAATATATCGTAATATAGTGTTTTGAAGGCGGAGGGAAATTATCGATTTTAAATTAATTTAACATCGATATGAATACAGAGCGATCAGAATATATTATATTAGTAAAATAACGAAAACTTGTATGTTATGGTTATCCATCGACATTTATGCAACATGATCGCCTTGTATAAATAAATTTTATTATTATTATTATTATTATTATTATTATTATTATTATTATTATT
>JAIUCT010000016.1:8058529-8083472 GCA_021307375.1 Tetraneura akinire | reverse complement strand
ATTATTATTATTATTATTATTATTATTATTATTATTATTATTATTATATTCTGACGTAACATTAGATATTATAATGTACGATCCCATATAACAACTAACCAGTAATATTTTAATAATATATTATTATAAATTTATAACTATGACTGAGTGATGTATACAAGCAGGCGGTACTTCAATTAAAAGTCAATATAAATTCGTCATTAAACTAGTTTACACTTGAATAGAGAAAACGCCAATATAAAGCTCGTGGAAAAATAATAATAAATAAAAACGTATACATAATTTTTGATTTATTACCGCGCAAACTATTTAATTAAAATGCAATTAATCATAATGCTTCCTGTTAAATATATACATTATAAAAATGAATATGTTTTATTATAATATACCTTTTGTATTCGCAGGATTTAATCGCCTTGATTATTCACCGGAATCGATCAGTTTCGAACAAAACATAAATCGAAAAAAAAACAATCTCACGACATCATTGAAATAATCATAGTTTAAATTATATAAAATATTTATCGGTATTATTTTAGCTACAAAATCGTATAAATATTACAAAACTTAACTACATATTAATATATTATTATTTATTAGGTCATGTCATTTAATTATTATTCATACATAATATTATAATAAGCTACTTTAAGTATACATATAATATTATAAGCATTTTATTAGGTAGTTATTCGAAGAAAAAAAATAACTGTTTCTGAACGTGATTTGTATTTTGTTTCACTATTACACTCCCCCTACCAAAGCCATTGAAAACTTGACAAAGTTAATTTTATTTAAGTTTCGTACTGAACAACGGCAAAGGATTCATCATAATATTTATTTAGTTTTTATTTTATTATTACTCTCACCGTTATCTTTTATAAATATTTGGAATAATGGGTTTTATTTGTCCCCAGAGTAAAATTAAAGGGTTGTTAATTTAAAACGTATTGTGAAATATTTTATTTTTATTTTTTTCACTCCCCCACTCACCATCCAGGATAAAATAATTCTATTGTGGGAAATACACAGAAATTAAAATGCAAATGATATCCTAGGATCAATATTAACTTGATTTAGATTCACCACAGGAGGAGATAATTTATATACGAATAATATAATGTCACATGTAGGCATGTAGCACGCTATATTGTTTAAAATTTAAATCCTTATTTAAAGGCATGCCTGTATTTTTTTTATTTTTTTATTTTTGGTGCATTATATATAACTTGTAGAAAAAAACCATAATAATATATAACCTGTTTAATGATGCATAATCATCAATTGACTATCAATTCTTATAATTCTATTAAAATGTAAGAAAATATTTCTTGTTTCTCGTCAACGTATATTATACCTACATAAATAATATTCAATTGTAACACGATTATTTAAAAACATAATATCAGTAGCCATCATAATAAATTAATATCTATAAATATGCCTATGATGTCAATATAAATATAATTTATTATTTTGATAATTCGATATAAAATTAAATTATCAAAATAATTTAAATACAATAAGAGATAATAGGAATCAGAAGTTTATTTTAAAAATAATCACATTAATTTGGTACCATTTTAAATTATTATTTATTAATTCATTTTACATCCGCATTATTACAGCATTTAAAAATACTGGAATATTATTTTTATATATTATGTTTAGAAAATGCAAGAAACAAAAATAATAATAGAATAAAATAAGGATACTAGTACAATTATATATCTACATTATACCTTTATTAATCTTTCATCATTAATATTTTTACCCTATAAAGAGTATAAAGGAACATCAAAGGCAATCCAAAGATAGAATTTAAATCCTAAATAATTATCATAAAAACCTATCATTAAAAAAATACATTTATTCTCAATTAATATTTTTTTTTTTTTATGGGTAATTTAAGAGTTTAAATGGAATAACGTTTAATTCAACAGTTACATCGTATTAAAAACTTCTTTAATTTTTAATTAAGTAAATACACATTTGTTTTAAATATGAATAATTTAATTAAAAAGTTATCGTGTGATTGTGTGAAGGGAAAATATGTAAATTGAGAATATTGATCTCTTTCTATACGTTATATAAAGGGTTGATAATAATATTTATGAATATTTAATAATCGTTTTATTTGACCTTTTTGTTTATGATAAATGGTAATTCAATAATTGAAAAAAATAATGGGTTTTAGAAGCCTCTGCTAATATTGTCCACGTCTCCATATTTTAATGTTGCTATACGGTTACTGAACAAAATGATGAAGTTTCAAACTAGTTAGTTGTTATGTTTATATTTCGATAAGAATTGTTAGAGAATACCTTATAAACTACTTTTAAAAAGAAAAATATAATGTCGAATGTCGAATGTCGAATGTTGATTGAAATAATTGATTACAAATTGAATTATTTAACCACAAATTATGTACCTACCTACAATGAATTAATGGAGCAATTTTTAAACTCACTCAAGCAATGCGCATTATCCATATTTTCTTTAAATACTTATTATTACAAACTGCAGTAATATATAATAACATTAACACTCGTTAAAATACAATGTATGAAACCCACTGTAAATATAATTTATAAAATAAATATATTATAAATTATATCATTTTTCATAGGTTGAAAATATCTAATGCATAATTTTAGTTTTTTATTTTAAAAACTTAGTTTTTAAAGTTATATACTCACAAAATTACTGATTTGGAAAAAATATACATTTATGGATTTCATTATATTATAGGTACCTACTATTTAATTATTTTGTAATATGTAAAAAATTATATAAATAATTTTTATTTATTTCATTTTTAAAGACGGATAATATTATTTTGATGAAAATTAACTATTTTACAACGTAATATACTTTTATAAAGTATTAAAAAAAATATCCTTTGAATTCAAATTCAAAGAAATAATTAGTTCACAGATTCTGATTAGACTCACAGAAATACAAATATACGCATATAGATTAATATTATATAATATATATATATATATATATATATATATATATACTCGTATATAGAGAGAGAGACTTATCTTATTAAAAAAATTTTTACTATATACGAGTACATTGAAAATTACAGAGTGTATAATAAAAATAAGGACAACTACTTCTTAGAATTCGTGAAAATATTTTACTCCCAATTCCTTCAAATGATGAAAATGAAACCATTCCGCATGACAATAATATACCTACCTACTTACTTATAATAGTTGTTCATCTATATAATATTATATTATTACTTGCCAACAATTTAAAATCTAATACCTACTATAATATCTGAATTTATTTTATTTATTAACATCACGATACGCCTTTTATAATGATATTATTATAACATTATCATATTGTTATTACACAAAAAATAATATGTACCTATGCGAGTATATATTTTATATCTAGTACAAATTCCCTAATCAAAAGTAGGTAACTTAAATAGATAATTAACATTATTATATTTTCTGTTTTCAATACTATTAAATGTAAATATATCATATACGAGTATAGTATTATAGTCCAAAATATATAATTTCAATAATTACCTTCAGTCTATTATAGAAAATGAAAATATATATATATATTGTAGGTTGTAGCTGTAGGTATACATTTAAAATGAATTTTAATAAATTCATAAGTATATAAATTATAAAATAAATATTTAATTAAAATACATATATTTATGTGCATACTACATTTATACTCGTATACCTATAACAACGAAAAACGAAATAGTCTTTATTAAATTTAAACTTAATTATTTTCTTTCCCAGATAGTTTTTTTGTTTTAAATACATAGGTACATCGAACAAGAAATGAATATTAATTTATAAAATAATACCAAAGTGATTACCGCATTATACATATATTAACAGTTTAACACGCATCGTTTTTCATCTTATAAAGATATTCTATCGGATATTCTTATTATAAAAAAATAAGAGTGGTTTTTTTTATTAGACGAATTTCAAATCGTTCTTCATGTCTTTGAATATCATACGCGTAACTGTCGATGCACTCAGATAATTTTAGATTTTAATCGTAACGTGTCCGCTGCGGTCTAACGAATTATTATTATTTATTAATAATGAATACCTATTGCCTATATCTATATGAATAGGTAAATGATATACTAATCCCATCGATAAATTTATAATAAATCAATTTAAGTAATATTATTATTAAATATTATTTAGTTATTATTCGGACTATTATTATATTTTATTAACAATATTATTATTACTACCTTTGTCATCCACTACACAACACTATACGCATTATAAGTTTAACTACATATATAAACAAATTCAAAACATAATAAACTAATATTTAATAATTAATATTTTTTTTAAATAAACAGTAGGAGGTAAAATAAGAAGAATTCAAAACAATTTGTTTGACGACGAAAAATATTTGTCCGCTCGTATGTTATCAAAGAGTTTATCCGTGTATTTACTCGATATAAGAGTAACCATGGTATTTAAAAAGTTTTATAAATTAACATTCACGCATCAACTGAAGTGGTCATTCGACTATTAGAGTATTTAAATAATAAACGTGTCCGTACATAAAGACAACATGTTTAATGTGATTTTGACAAGGTGGCCCGGTAATAGGACCGATCACAAAATCAGTCACCCGCTCAGTTATCATACAAAAATAAATAATACAAATAGTAATGAACTAATGTGAACTAAAATAATTGTCGCGGTATGTCAGGCGCAAAAAGACTTGAAAGAAATATATAATCACTAAACCATAGTTTTACAATATAAAATATTAACTTCATACAGAATTATACGTCTTTGATACAATTTTGTTATACTTTTGAATTTAAAAATATTAAAAGTACCTCATCAACCTTCGCTTTTACAAAAGGTTAAAAAATTACTTATAACGAACATTTTTACTGTATACCTACCGTAAAAAAGTAATAATAATTGAATTTATAACTCATAACAACAAAGTTTAAATACTCTAAATAATGTCTTTTTATTTTAAATCGTATTTTAAGAATTTCCAAATGCATACTTTAATCTCTTTCAGTTTTCAAAAAAATGTTTGAAAAAATAATAAATTAAAAAATGTATATTTAATAACTATTTGTAGTTTGAATTTTATATAGGTACATGTAATCTTAAAAAGTTATTTACATTTCGCAAACACCAGGACCTTGCTGCAGGTATATCATTCGAATTTCGAATCAAATAATATTATATTTTAAAACAAATTTAAAAATTTACAATACCATTAAATTATTGATGAAATACGAAAACAATATTATAATAACTAAGTTGCAAGTATAAGCATTAAGCAGTATTAACTTCAACAAATTGACTTATATTTTTGCGATATCGTCGTAAAATCAACAATCATAGACATTTTCGAATTATTATTATACCTAAAAATATAGTTTGCTATATAAAATTAATATATTAAACTGAAACTAAAGTCTAAAATCTATTCAGTCTATATTTCTATAATCTATGCTGTCAAACTGTCATTTTCGTGAATCGTGGTTTACAAGTATTCGCCGTAGCCCGTAACTTTCACAGTTTCACATATTATTACGGACTTAAGTATAAAATAATGTTATATTATATTAATATCGACGAATTATTTGAAATTTCGTAAACTATAATATTCGCTGATCGTATAGTAGGTATTTTGTTATCCATTACTATTGAACTTACTAACGGATATGAGTGAAGTTGCCCCTCCCCGAATTATATCTATCCAAATAATACCGGACAAATTGTACGTTTAAAAATTTGAATTTATAAGTATGTATAAGTTAGTTATTAGTTATTTTATTACTAACGAACAACAGTTATGTCCAAAAATTATATTTATATTCCATCCACGTTATTGACTAAAAATTAACAAGTGTGTAAGACGTGTATTCCAGTGACGATGGTATATAGTTGGTGTATGGTATATTGGTATAGTTTAGTTTTAGCCAAATTATTAAAAATAACGTTCGAAAACGAAATTACAATTTAATTATAAACGCGGATTGACTGACAAATATAATGTTGTATTAATAGATATTAAAAAGCGCGTTTTACCATCACCCATTAAATATCTCGTTATAACCTCTTTCATAGTATAGTTATAATCCTTTCACTACAACCACCTACGTGAGAGGCACCATATTATATTATTGTATTACATGTTTTTTTATTTTATTATTCGAGTACATCGTATATAATTATTATTTTTTATTAAAATTTATAATAAATTATTAAATTATACTTGTTAGAAAAATATAATGTATGCTTACGAGTATCAAGTGTAAACATAATATTATCGTAATATTTTTATATTTCCAAGAATTCCAATTGTCGAAAAACAATCAAACGCGTTGATTTTATATATGAATATCTACATTATACATTAAACGTACCTATATCCACAGTGAAACCGAAAAAGGTCAGATTAATAAATAATATCATAAAATCGATTAAATAATATATTATAGGAAGGTATTGATTTTTATAAGATTACCTATCATTATAATTATTATAATAACGAGTACCAACTCAACGGGGACTGAAAATTATACTTCAAACTTTCAAGGATTCGGTTTCCCGTTTATTTTTGTAAAGAAATGCAAACGAATGAATTTTTACTATTATTGCCGGCATAATAATTGTTATTAAACATATTACATAACACGTATTTATAGAGACAGTTGAACGAAATAGTTCCAAAATCTGCCCCATATACCCATATACCAAAATTTTTATCATTATTTAAAAAAAAAAAAAAAAAAAAAATACTCTACTTGGGCTTAGGATTTTGCGAAGTAACAATGTGGACCCGAAGGAATAACGGCGAAGTCATCGCAGTAAAACGAAAGATAAGAAAAATAAGAGAGAGAGAGAGAAAGCAAAGAAAATGTGGTTGATAGATGAATGTTTGCAGCGGGAATTATGCGATAGCGATATAATAATATATTCTCGCGGCATACGACCAGACAGAGAACGTCTCCGGGTACCACGACAAAACATGACTGATTAACATCGAGCTCGGAGCGTCGACAGAGACCGACTACGATGACGACGTACGGACGTACGTATGTGCGTTCGCGTCTTCTGTACACAATAATATTAATATTATGTAGAACAATAAGTCTTGACGAGTTTCTTTGGACGAACTCTGACAATAATATTTTATGTACCTACGTATATAATACGTAGAGGTAAACACGGCCGAAAGACAATAAAACAAATTCTCACCCGACGATATTATTATTGTAATTAAAAAAATTTTAAAATATTATTTTTTATTTAAATATTTTTAATTTTCATATTATAACAGTATTCAAACGTAAAAACCAAAGAGAATTTGAATTTAATTTTTTCAAATTCTTTTCGTCTTATACCTATATACTTTTAATGTGAATAATTATTATTTCATCTCTACTGATAAAATAATTTACTGCTTACATTAATAATTATTGTTTTTTAATATTTTTCTCCCTTTATAGGATTCACGAATGAATACAATATACCTATTTTAATTATACGCATTTATTTAGTTTTCTAATTACCTAATAATATTATATTTTAATTTTTCAAAATGTTTTTATGTTTTTAAGATGTTTATATAATATTATAATAAAAATAATATACGCGTGTAGTATTAATTAATTAATTTTAATAAAAAAAAATGAAAAAAATGTACTCGACGTAACAATATAATATTTTTAAATTACCTACGCTATTGCTATATACTATAAATAAAATAATAATATTTTCACGTAAAAGGTTTTTAATTAACGAAAACATTGAAATACATTTTGATAATCAACGCAGAATATATTATATATATGTATGCATAAATTAAACAAGACGAATTCCAACCTGGGTGTACAAACCACCTGCATGAGTTTTAAAAAATAACTAAAATTAAATAATTAGGTAATTTAGATATCATTATTTTAATATTTTGTGAATTAAAAATCAATAAAATATTTAAAATACTCGTTGTAAAATTATTAAATTTTTAAAATTAGGTAATTATAATATTGCGTAATAATTAAATTATATTATTTATAATACATTTTTTTTAAAATTCAACAATAATTTTGTATATTTTGAATCATATTTTAATACTACTATTCTTAGATGACCCCTAAATCCCAGCTAAACCCAATATTATAGAATACAAATTTTGGAAAAATTCTCAACCCTGTAGGTTGAATGTACAACACACGGTAATATATTTTTTTCGCCAAATTCTAACTAATCTATCTGCATAGTGCATGTGTATGAATATCATAATTATATTATTTATAATGAAAAATGCAATAAACTAAATAAATATAAAATTATTTCCAAATTTCTAAAAATTCAATTTGCATGTTATACCTATAAGAAAAAATTACATTTTAAATTAAAAATATATTTATATTTCTCGAGTTTCGTATACGGTTTCGTATTTATTTTAATTAAAATATAATGTTAAGAAATTAATAGCTTTAAAATTAAAATAATTTTCGGAGTGTTATAATATTCCACATATTATTATTTGATATTATGCTGAACATTCTAGTATAACACAACAGCCAACACGTCATTTATTTTATAAGAAATCGATTTATGATATTTTAAACATGAAATATTCACACTCCATTTTCGATCCACATAACCGTAAAACGCGCGTAACGTTATTCCAATAATATTGATTAAAGATGATTGCGATTTTTATTCCTTCGCGGTCTGAAATCTGAATACCGTGTACGCATTTACGGTATATACTAAACTAACTACCAAGTAACAGTTACTCTTTTAAAATAAAGTATCGGCGTCTTGCATCTTCATATATCCGTTGATTATTTTATATAACAAGAGTATGATATTATTATATTCCTACCGCGATCCGAATAAATATAAATTAAAAAATAAATAAAAAAATATCCTCAACGAGACAACGAAGTTGCAGAGATGCATTATGATAAATGTGCATGTCGAATACCAGCGCGAGATTGACGTTACTTCGTGAAAAGTATAGTAATAATATTATATACATATAGTTAAAAAAAAAATTATTCAATTTCACGGTTTTCCACACGATGGTCCGAGCGTATAAATAGTCGTATACAGGTCATTGGCAGTTCTCAAGATTATTTTTATTATACGAGTATATTATTCGTATATAGGTACTTAAAGTAAAAATCTTACCTCCAAAAATGTTGAACGAATTCCGGACAACTGCCACATTTTTGACATTTTGATACTATGTTCATTTCTGAAAATACATAAATTCAAATTAAATATTACGGTCAGAACGTCTCCTTCGCAGTGGCGTCAATTAACCTATATGCTATATGCAAATGTAGCACTCGACACTTAAGTATTACCATATTTAAAATAATGTAGTAATTTAATTAACTTATCTATTTATACCATAACCATAAAATTTATTATATTTGCAATATTTGCATACATATTAATAATTCCTGTTTTTAAAAGTCAATAATATTAAATAAAAAAATAAAATGTGTTGTCACTGTTTTATTATTAAAATAAAACTAGCAATACTCAAACTTTGCAGGTGATAATTATTTTGTAGAGGAAAAATAAACGTGTTTATAAGCAAAAAGTTTAACAAGGAAGTTGGAAAATTGCAGATGGATTGGAAATTAAAATATTTATTATTCACATCATAAATTGAGACCAATAGCCTATTACACAACTAGACGTTATGTGTCTAGTTTATATTTAAAGTATATTGGCCAAAACTTTGGTCCGAAATCGGAATAATACATATTCAAACGCGTAAAAATTACTAAAAAATAATTATGTACTTAAAATATTTTTTTATTATCTTAACAAACTTTTTAAAATATTTAAAATAGAGATGACGTCATTATACATGTATCTTATTATACTTAATACTATTTTATGCAACATATAGTATATACTATAACCTATACGATCATTTGTTCAGTATATTGTTATATAATAATAAATATAGGTAATAATGTATAGTCTTAAACGAAA
Organism: Tetraneura akinire; assembly: GCA_021307375.1. NCBI lineage: Eukaryota > Metazoa > Arthropoda > Insecta > Hemiptera > Aphididae > Tetraneura > Tetraneura akinire. Next base: position 8,073,450 of record JAIUCT010000016.1, on the reverse strand, counting down.
AAAAAAAGAAAAACAATACACACAATAGCGGTCTCAGGGGGCTAATTACAGATACAGAGTTATAAATATTATAAGTTACGTCGAGCTCACAACTAAGACTTAGACTACATAATATATACTACCTAGTACCTAGTATAATATTATAATATATGTTATACAAGTGGTCAACGTGTATATATAAATGGTATGAGCCCATTGTTTCATAAGGACATAAATCTTGCTAACCAGATCGTCTGTTGATTTCGTGTATAAGTACTTATAAATTTCCAAAACGTAAAAAAAAGAAAAAAAAATATATAACTTTAAAATAACCTTCGTAACGAATATTAATTTCTATTATTCTATACCGGCTGATCTAGCTGATCTAAAGGGTATTATCATATATAGGTAATATATAGATACTACCTATTATATACAACACTACAACTGTATAATATATATTTTAATACCCTGATAAGATTATATATTATTATTAAATAAAATAATACAATTAATTGAAACTATTGCAGCACTTGTGTGTGAGTTTCCATATTAGTATTTTCCTATTTATAGTATAATTATTTAAATTAAATAAAAATATGTACTTTTTCGAATTACTAAAATAACTAAAGTAAGTACCTACATAATACATAAATATATGCTAGTATGCTACTTACCTATAATAAAACATTCTAGTCGTATTTGGGTATTTATTTATTATATTTTTAACAGCATCGAAAAAAGACGAAAAATAATGAAAACCCAATCATGATTCGTGAGTCCTTTAAATATATTTAAAAAAAATATTATAAAAGTACCTCCTCGTATAATGAAATATAATATTCTTATAGATATCTTGCTTAAATACAATTTATCATTTGATAGTAACTGTAATCGTAGTATATTTTAACTTTATAATATTATAACTAGAGACTATAGAGTTATATTTGGTAGATATTTGCTTTTTTTTAAAAAGCAAAGCTATTTTTTTGTTATTGATACTTATGAAATTTTTTTGACTTTTAAATTACTTATTTGTATAACGTTTTTACAAAATACGTTTTAAATGTACATATTTGTAAGGAGAATCATTATTGATAATAATTTACATTATAATAAATACAATTTTAGTACTAGGTACTTCTTAATTATAATTTTTTTTAATCTTATGAAAAATTAAAATTTAGAATTTTTAACTAACTATATTACCCGTTATAATTGGAGTAGTTGCCAATTGATAATATTAAATTATAAAAAAAAAAATCAAAATTAATATTTCTAATTTTTATTTTTATTACTTAAAAATAATTGTAAGTGTTATTATTAATGTTTTATAGAATTTTGAAATCTTAACTCAAGGTAATTTTAATATTGCTTATATTTACTTGTGTGTTTAAACGCATATATACACATTAATTTAAACAATATTAATTTAAAACGTCGAAAAGTTGAAGAAAACGATTACTATAATATTAAACGTTTATACCTATACTGATAACAGTATTTTACATTTTTACGCCAGTTTAAAAGTATCGGTTAATTTATAAATAATTGTTAGAATAATTGTTAGAAATTTAAAAGAGACGGCGGCATATCTAAGATCAAAATGTGAAACAATATATTTTTATATAACGACACACAGTCGTTAGTGTGTTGGTCAACCTGTTTCTGTGAAGATATTATTATACCTACATCTTATTGTGTTCACCGTACCAGACACCAGAGAATCGTTGGGCATGGGCACGCAAGATAAATCGTTTAAAAACGCCTAATTATCAATCAATCAATATCAAAACATAAACGTGCTTCGACGAACGCGTATAGCAAACACAAGCGGTTTGGTCTCTTCGTCTGTGTGCAGACGTGCATTTAGTGAGGTATATCGTATACCTTATGTATATATTATTATTTACATATTATACGAAACGAAGACGATCTATTTCCCCCCTCGATGTCAATTTATCAGTACGAGAATATGGTTGCAGGGTGTACGTATGTCGAGAAACGTAAATAACCCGAGGGAAAAATTAAACTTTGTGAACGTGATTTTGTTTCTTTGTGGTCGTCCTTTTACGCGTAGGAGAAACATATAATATTATATCGGTATAACCTATATATAAAAGCGTTGCTGGATATTAACGAACTGAAAAGCGGAAACGCGTGATGTTATCTCTTCGATTTGAATATTTATCGATTTAGCAGAGCCCGTAAAACGCGAATAACGAAAATGTCTATATTATCTACCTACATCGGATACCACGTGTGAATGAATAAATAAAAAATATATCACGTGAAAAGATTAAACTCGCACTTATACGCAAAAACAGTTAAAAATTAATCATAACCAGGGTTCGGGACTTAAAGCATTTGCTTATTTTTTTAGATTGACATTAAATCTAGCATAGTGCTATGGAAATTTATGTTATGTTGCAACAATTACAAATATGAAATTTGAAAGTGCTTTTTTTTGCTTATTTCGATGATTTATTCGAAAAATGCTTTTTCACGCTCTTTTCTTATTTTAATTGCATATTTCCAACTTAACAACGCATGATACTAAAAATTTGGGGTTTTTTTTTAATGTTTGTTGGCAATATAGAAAAAAATTGAAACTAAAAATAATTTTACCATTATGCATCAATATAATAATGTATTGTACCCAAATAGTATTCTCTTAATTTATTAATTTACTTATTCTATTTTTAACGTTATGTACTTATTGTAGTCACATTATGTAGATACGGGTAATTAAATTATTCTAACACTGTAATAATTTAATTACGTTTTATTTTAGATAAACAAACTATAAATATTAATTCCTGACATATAATAAGAAACACAATAATAGTAGATTACCATTATTTAATTATTAAATTTGTAATTTTAATATGAAAAAAAAAAATTATATTATAAAATTTTTATATTTATCTACAAAATTTTTTTTTTTTACTAAAATTTAGTAATAAATTTTACTACTTTCAGTAAAATTTTAGCATCTTACTTTTTATTTTAATGTTTTGAAGTGCTTATTTGAATGCTTATTTTGAAGTTTTTAGGCGCTTTTATAAGCGCTTATTTTGATGATTTTAAGTGCTTTAAGTCCCGAACCTTGATCATAACATTATAACATATTCTTTTTCTGTTTTAAACATACAACCAAAATACGTATACCTATATGTTGTTAATTTGTCAAAAAACTTGTTAATTATATTTTATTTTATTATAGTTTTAAAAATAAAAAAAAAACGTATATAATACTATATTATACCTACTTGAAAAATATTTAATTTATATCTAAGTTCTACTGTAGATAAATTTATAAAATTAACATATAACTAGACCAAAATATAATTAGAGAATACTTAATATAATAATTACTTGTGTGAATAATGAACATAAATCAATTTATCATATAACAAAATAAATTTCGTTAAAAAATATTGATTCATTGAGTTCTACCGTTTTCCAAAGATTTTTGGGTAGTTATTTCTTATACCTTATTTCTATACCGCTTGTAGGAAAACTTTTGAAAAACACGAAAATTAACTTGAAAAAAGTAGGAATTGGATAAAATTCTCTATCAAATCACGTTTGTAATAATCGGACCATTATTTCCACCCCTGCAGAAAATAAATTTATACAAACTAAAATAATTAATATAAGAAAATAGCACATCATTGTGAGACCCATTATACTTCCTTATTATTATTATTTTGACCGGCAGAATCTAAAATTGAATAAATTATTATTTATATTCTTGGATTCTAGATTAATATTACGTCTATCAATCCATTTGCCGATTTGTTAAAATTATTATAAATAATAATATTTTACATGTTATTATTATTATATTTTATAGGTAGTTAGCAGGTAAGTGTATAATATACACAGTAGCTAAAAAATAACAATAATAAAGAAAGAAAGAAAAAATACACCGTTGACTCGGAGAAACAAAAAGAAGTTTAAAGGACTTGCGACTGGGATACATATTATATATAATCATCATTAATTAAACGGATGTTGATCTTATCCTAAGCAACAGTTGGAATCGTATTTATACAGAACCAGTCTCCGAACGGCTGTATGTGCGTTTGTGCAGTAGTAGAATGCGACAAGTTACTGCCTTACGATTGGATCAGTATAAATTATACAATTGCATGCCTTCCATTACATATATTATATAGGTATATATAGGTTCGATATCTATAACGGGATGGACTACTCGACTCCCGGAGAATAATAATAATAAAATATAAAAGAACATAAAATTACAGTCTATAATAATATGTACCTATACGAGGCTTCCTCGACTTCGCGGAATAAAAAAAAAAAAAGTCAAATTGTTATAAATATATAGAAAATGAACGTTAAAAACCGTTTTGTAAATCAGGGGTCCTCAACATTTTATTAGGTATTTTAAGTACCTATATAATTATCGACGATTGAAATAAAATAATATTAATTTAAAAAAATAAAAGTTGTTAAAAAAACGTCACAGTTCATTCTATGTTTTATGAGCTGATATTAATTTATTATTTTTAGATATCCATCAAGTATTATTTTTAATAATGTATATTCCGGGAATCGAAAATTCTCTACAAGAGTATAAAAGCCAAAATTCCTATCCAAAAAAACATTTGTTTGGTTCCGTTTAAAATTTGATATAAATAATAATAGGTAAATAAATAGGTATACGAGACATAGCATCACGTTCCTGACGAAAATGTGTCGACATAAAAAAATAGTAATAACTAGAACTAGGTAGGTAATAACTAATAATATATTAAGTTATCGCAATTATTATAATAATTATTATTAAACGAAGTACCTACCTATAGTTATAGTCCGCATACGTATTTAAAATCATTAAAACACCAAACATAATATTGTATCGCACTAATACAATTTACTATTTGCAATTAATTGAAAAATTTACCTACCAACTTATAACCACTATTACAATATTAATCGTGGGAAAAATCGTATATAAACCAACACATTTTATTTTTAGAAAGAATGCTTATTATTCATATTAATACGTCAATAATATATTATTTTATAGAAAATTGTAATATTAAGATATTATTATAAATATAACGCATATAGAAACATATTACCTATATAATATTTTTAAAATTATTCCAATAGTTTACTGATCAATATTAAATTTCCATTAATTTCTATCAAATATAATTTAAATCTGCTCATTAATCCCGCTATTATTTAATTTCTTACAAAATTGTAAATATAAAAAAAGATGAGCTGATACTCCTGCCACACAGGATACAGGTGTGCGAATCATAGCGTTTAATTTTAATTAGAATTTGAATGCAATGATAAACCATTGAATTCGAAAAAACGATTCTGAGCGAAGTTCAGTCAATTATAATTTCCGTTTGAACTAAAAATAACAACTTAAAACAGCTATAAAAAAAAATTGAGAATAGGGATTTTTCCAATATTTTAGTATGATGTTAAGTAATATGTAAGTATACTTCAGTAAAATTTTTAGACCCTAATACCAAAAATTGCCAATTTTATCAAACATTATACACGTAAAAACGAGAATTTTACGAAATATTCAATGTCCAATATTTTGTAGATAAATGAACGTAACGGTTCCAAAATTTTACCACATCTATATAATAGCTATGTGAACACCCAAAAAATTATCAAGTCTCTATCTTAAAAATTGCCCGAGGTATCGAGAAATATAGAAATTGAATTCGTCAAAATTTCATTTTTCGTGAAAAATGCCGTTTTTTCGTCATTTTTTTGAAGTTTTTTCTACCGCTTATGGTCAATTTTGAGAAATTCGAAAAATGACCTAAATAAAGTACCAACTACATCCACTTTGCTACCGGAAACATACCCTATTCGTGAAAATCGGAGCATTATTTCGGGTCGTAATTTTGTTTACAGACATAAAAAAAAAAAAAAAAATCACACATCATTGTAAAACCAATACATTCTTCGCTTCGCTCAGAATCTAAAACGAGCTATACTAGGTAGTATAGAAAGAATATTGCTGTGTAGAGGATAGTATTATATTTTGATTAAAATTTGAATACAATGATAAATCAGTAGTATGCATTTATAAAAAACGATTCTGAGCAAAATTTAGTATTTTTCCAATTTTAAACTTTATACACCTATAAAAAAATATAAAGTATTGTTTATACAAATTTTCGAACCTTGAAACCCAAATTGCTTAATTTATTAAACACATTATTGAGAAAAAATAAAAATCCATAAATATCATAGTTTCTCGATATCACTAAATATTTGAACTTTAAACAACTATAAAAAAATTTGAGAACTAAGTTAAGCTCCTGTAATATTTTCAAATTATAAAACTCAAAATTCCTCATTTAAAAATTTAGAGTTTAGAATTTAGAGAAAAAATGAGAATTTTAAAAAATTTTCAAAGTTCTAAATTTATTATTAACATAATGGTTCAAAAATTTGATTCTAATTTAAATATCCAATACATTTTTTAAGTATCTACGTTCAATATTTCCTAAGTTTTGTAAAGTATTTGAAATCGATTTTATCATAATTAATTTCCATAAATATTTTCGCAATTTTTTTAATTTTTTTAATTATTCCTATCGGATATGTTCAATTTTCAAATGACCTAACTAAAGTAACAACTAGATAATATTCTCTACCGAAATCATATTTTATTTATGATAATCAAATCAATTTTTTTGATAGCAAAAATATTTTCATACAAACTAAAAAAAAAAAAAAAAAACACATCATTGTAAACCCAATACATTCTGAATGAAACTCAAAATCTGAAATCAGAGATAATTATCCTTCGTTTTTTAAAACCGAATGATGTTGAACTAGTGTTTATAAGTATGTTCGAATACATTATACATATTGTCCAGTGTGTTAATACTATAAAAATAAAGTAATAAATATAATGTAGAAATATACCAACAACATAAAAAAAAGAAAAAAAGTTTATTATTTTATTAATATAACATATAATTATTATATGCCATAATCACAAAATTGAAATTATATACTTGTCATAGGCGCAACTAGAAATCAAATCTTGGGGGTGCTTAAGCTCCAGGTAGTTTTGCAAATCGTGAATACCCCCCCCCCTTTAACACAAAACAAAAATATTTGCTTATTATTACACAATAATTGAAAATAGGAACAAAAACCTTATACATGCTTAGTCATATAATATAAAAGTCATTTTAGATTCTGAGCGAAGCAAAGAATGTATTGGTTTTACAATGATGTGTGGATGTGTGATTTTTTTTTTTTTTTTTTATTCTGAAGACATTTTTACTACCCGAAATAATGCTCCGATTATCACGAATAGGGTTTGTTTCCGGTAGCAAAGTGGATCTAGTTGGTACTTTATTTAGGTCATTTTTCGAATTTCTCAAAATAACCCTAAGCGGTAGAAAAAACTTCGAAAAAGTGACGAAAAAGCGGCATTTTTCACGAAAAATGAAATTTTGACAAATTAAATTTCTATATTTCACGATACCTCAGGCAATTTTTAAGATAGGGATCTGAAATCTTTTTTGGATGTTCACATAGCTACTATGTATATGTGGTAAAATTTTGGAACCGTTTGGTTAATTTTTCTACAAAATATAGGACTTTGAATATTTAGTAAAATTCACATTTTTACGTATATAACGTTTGATAAAATTGTCAATTTTGGGTATTAAGATCTGAAAATTTTACTGAAGTATACTTACATATCACTTAATATCATACTAAAATATTTAAAAAATCCCGAATCACAATTTTTTTTTTATAGCTGTTTTAAATTGATATTTTTAGTAAAACGAAAATTTTAGAATTCATACGTATTAATAAATATTCTGAATACACTTTTACTACCTGAAATAATGCTTAGATTTTCACGAATAGCGAGTTTCAGATGTAAAATTGGATGTAGATGGTACTTTATTTAGGTCATTTTTCGAATTTCTCATAATTGACTATAAGCGGTAGAAAAAACTTCGAAAAAACGGCATTTTTCACGAAAACTGAAATTTCGAGGAATTCGATTTCTATATTTTTCGATAACTCGGGCAATTTTTAAGATAGAGACTTGAACATTTTTTTGAGTGTTCACATAGCTATTACATATATGTGGTAAAATTTTGGAACCGTTTTTTAAATTTTTTTACAAAATATAGGACTTCGAATATTTCGTAAATTTCTCGTTTTTACGTATATAATGTTTGATAAAATTGTCAATTTTTGGTATTAAGGTCTGAAAATTTTACTGAAGTATACTTACATATTACTTAACATCATACTAAAATATTGGAAAAATCCCTAATCTCAATTTTTTTTTATAGCTGTTTTAAGTTGATATTTTTAGTTCAAACGAAAATTATAATCTGACTGAACTTCGCTCAGAATCGTTTTTTCGAATGCAATGGTTTATCATTGCATTCAAATTCTAATTAAAATTAAACGCTATGGTTCGCACACCTGTATCCTGTGCGGCAGGAGTATCAGCTCTTTTTTTTTAAACATACCTTTATTATAAAATATGTTAAATATAATTGTCTTTAACATTAATAATAAATTATAATTATGAATTCGCATCCATAGTCACCGTTAAATGAATTGAATTATTATAAATTATATAATACTAAATCTATACGGCGATCCGTATATTGCTTTTATCTAGTTTTTTTTAAACTTATTCAGATTTTATAGGGGTGCTTATTTTGACTTGTGGGGTGCTAAGGACCCAAAGCATCCCCCCTAGTTGCGCCAATGATACTTGTTATTGCTGAGAGTAATTTGTTTCGATTTTTTTCACGTTAGAGTATTATTATAAGGCGGTTTATCAGTCTAAAAAAGCATAATCCCGAATTGTATACAATATAATAAATTAATAAATATTTAGATAAGTAAATTATAAATGGGTTCTATTATATAATTTTAACAGTTCGACGATTAAAATAAAAACAAAAAAATCTTACAATGTTTATTGTGTTTTATTACTAGATGTTTACATTTTGTTCAAATAATGATAAAAACAAATATCGATTAAAATAACACAATGGAAAGAGGAATAAACAAATGCAGTTCCATTAAATTTCCCTACTAGTTGGATTTTATTGCGTTTTAATAATAATAATATCGTGTAAGGTGTGAAATTAATTTTAATTTTTTTTCTAAATACCAATATTATTATAATAATATAATACTATACGTACCAAGCAATATTATAGCATGCAGATATATACATACCGTATAGTATTTCTTATTATAATTCTTAATTTCAAAACATGGACAATAATAAATATGAAAATAAAAATAAATGATTATTTTCGAAGAAATGACGATCGGAATTTTGCGTTGTTATAATATTATGACGTATATGATGGTTACCATAACTAACCGCTGTTGCGGTTTTAGTCTGGTAAAACGTACAATTAAAATAATTTGAAATTTACAAAACCGGTAATGTCTTGGTAAGCACACACATACGTATTAATTGGGGTCTTAATATAATCGTTATGTGATTTCGACGACTACGGTGAACCCGTGCAGCTTCGGGCCAATCCACTGATGGTACAGGACACGAGAAACGCCTGCATTTTTCTCGGATATATTTAAGTCCGTGACTCACTACGCCCATCTTAGTCTCCCGAACAGGGAAACAACAATATAATATAAACGCCGCATGATAAAAAATAAAATTATTATTATCATCTCCCTATTCTTTTGTATAACTATACTTACATAATATATATGTGTGTGTGTGTGTGTGTGCGTGCGTGTGTGTAAATAAGAATATATGAACGATGATAATATTTTTTAGAAAAAATGCCGAAAACCGCGTGGGCAACAATTTTTGTTTAATTATTTTCGTATGTATTATTATTATTGTTATTATTACGAGTATATCAGGATTAACCATTATTATGTAAATTCATGTGAAGGTAGTTAGTTCACCATCTAAAAGTCACCACGGCCACACATTACACAATATTATATTATTATTACAACAATAATATCGTCCGGACAAGAAAAGTCACCTAGTCACTACGTCATTTGATCATGCCCTTACTGTAATTATTATTTCGAGTGTACTGACGGGACTTAGACGACCGGACAAGTGTTACATATGAATCCAACGCACAACCGAACAATGCACGTACAATAATAATAATAATAATAATAATATATGTAAAAATGATTTGTGCGCTTGTCGTATATACAACAAGAATTACAATAATATACGTTTATAATAATATTTAAGTTCCTGAATTTTGAATTTTCATTTTTCTCAAATAATATTATAAAAAAAACCAAAATTATGTATAATTTAATGGTAATCATTAAGTTTTAAATATGTATAATAAACATAAACTGCCGGAATAATGTTTAGGTTTAGAGTTTTATAATATATATTATATTATAGTATTATACAAACTAAAAAATTAAATTGGAATAAGAATTGTTTTCACGCGGCGTAAATATAATAACATTAATGTTATTAGTAACATTATAAATTATAATAGCATGTAAAACAACAATTTAAAATGTTTATTTAGTATTTTTAATACGTAATACTAAAATTACGCATTTTTTCCATGTATCAAACATAGTAGACGATTCGTGATTATTGTATTTTATTCTTATACAATATTTTGAACAGTCATGATTTTGCAATCTGTGTGATAGTATGAGATATAATCATCAACGTTACAATGAAAAAATATCTCGTTCCTACGCTTAATTCTGTAAAATATATGCTTAATCTTAAAAATTTGACGAGTTATATCGTTCAAATACATAATAGTACTCTTCAGGTACTCATAAAAATAAAACAGAAACAAAAATTAAACAAATATCGTATACCTAATCGAAATTGAAGTATTGTATTACTATGATCATTAATCGTTATAAAATAATTCTCGAGAACAAAATAATACCTACCTCGTTTTAAACTAAAAAATAAATGTATAGTAATTATGTTAAAATCCAGCGGTTTCTTTCTTCAGTCATAAATTGAACATATTATTTATTTTCTTTAAACTATTATTTTTATATTATTATAATGTAAAAATTAAAAATTAAAAATTAAAAATTAAAATATTACAAATCGAATCACCCCGATAAAGAACAGAACGAAAAATACAAACACTCGCTGTAATCTAAATTGAAATAATATTATCGAAAACGGTTTCGTAAGAGGTATAGATCATAAAAATTATAATAAAAACATTACGTCGCGCATGATCACATCGCGAACGTTCGCTTCGTCGTCACAACACAGACTGAACGTTCGCTAGACGCATTTTCCCCACGATAGTTACCGGTTCGAATTAATACATAGTAGATAATATACCGGCGAAACGTTATTCGACGTTCACCAGTATCAATCCTCCCAATTCCCAAATATATATTATCTTAATTTAATACTTATTACTTATTAAATATTTAGGTATAAATAAATCTTAGAATTGATACCTATAACACCTAACAAAAATAGTTTTCAATGAAATATTAAAAAATTTAATAATATTTATATAATATACATAAAAAACACACTGCGAACTGCAATTAATCTTTAATTATTTAAAATCGTTTTTTAGAAATATACGTCATATTAAAAATAAATAAATAAAAAAAAAAATTTAAAAACAGTATTTAAAATAATAATATACAAATCACCCCTATAATACATCTTCCCGTTATACACTTCATAGAGTTAGGATACATGAGTTATAAATCATTAATCATTGCCTAATTCAAAATAGAATTATCGATTTTGAGTTAAGATATAATATAGGGCGTAAATAAGGTATAGATATTAAGACTAAAAGATTAAATGACCTAAATAAAGTACCAAGCAGGGCTTGCAAACGTTATAATAACGTTATGATTATAACGTTTAAAAGGATTGAAACGTGTAAACGTAACTAAAACGAAAAATGTATGATATCATTAAACAAAACAAAAAAAGAGCTGATACTCCTGCCGCACAGGATACAGGTGTGCGAATCATAGCGTTTAATTTTAATTAGAATTTGAATGCAATGATAAACCATTGCATTCAAAAAAACGATTCTGAGCGAAGTTCAGTCAATTATAATTTCCGTTTGAAATAAAAATATCAACTTAAAACAGCTATAAAAAAAAAAAAGATGAGCTGATACTCCTGCCGCACAGGATACAGGTGTGCGAACCATAGCGTTTAATTTTATTTATAATTTGAATGCAATGATAAACCATTGCATTCGAAAAAACGATTCTGAGCGAAGTTCAGTCAGATTATAATTTTCGTTTGAACTAAAAATATCAACTTAAAACAGCTATAAAAAAAAATTTAGATTAGGGATTTTTCTAATATTTTAGTATGATGTTAATTAATATGTAAGTATACTTCAATAAAATTTTCAGACCTTAATACCAAAAATTGACAATTTTATCAAACATTATATACGTAAAAACGAGAATTTTACGAAATATTCAATGTTCAATATTTTGTAGAAAAATTTAAAAAACGGTTCCAAAATTTTACCACATATATATAATAGCTATGTGAACCTTAAAAAAAATTTCAGTTCTCTATCTAAAAAATTGCCTGAGTTATCATGAAATGTAGAAATTGAATTCGTCAAAATTTCATTTTTCGTGAAAAATGCCGTTTTTTCGTCATTTTATCGAAGTTTTTTCTACCGCTTATAGTAAATTTTGAGAAATTCGAAAAATGACCTAAATAAAGTACCATCTACATCCACTTTTACATCTGAAAATCGCTATTCGTGAAAATCGAAGCGTTATTTCGGGTAGTAAAAGTGTTTTCAGAATATTTATTTATATGTATGGATTCTAAGATTTTGGTTTTCCTAAAAATATCAACTTAAAACGGCTATAAAAAAAAATTTTGACAATGGATTTTTATAATATTTTAGTATGATGTTAAGTAATATGTAAGTATAATTGAGTAAAATTTTCAGACCAAAATACCCAAAATTGCCAATTTTATCAAACATTATATACGTAAAAACGTGAATTTTACGAAATATTCAAAGTCTAATATTTTGTAGAAAAATTAACATAACGGTTCCAAAATTTTACCACATATGTATAATAGCTATGTGAACACCCAAAAAAATTTTCAGGTCGCTATCTTAAAAATTGCCTGAGTTATCGTGAAATATAGAAATTGAATTTGTCAAAATTTCATTTTTCGTGAAAAATGCCGCTTTTTCGTCATTTTTTCCAAGTTTTTTCTACCGCTTAGGGTCAATTTTGAGAAATTCAAAAAATGACCTAAATAAAGTACCAACTACATCCACTTTGCTACCGGAAACATACCCTATTCGTGAAAATCGGAGCATTATTTCGGGTCGTAATTTTGTTTACAGACATAAAAAAAAAAAAAAAAATCACACATCATTGTAAAACCAATACATTCTTCGCTTCGATCAGAATCTAAAACATTAAACGAAATAAAATTATAACGGTATATAACTAAACGTAATATAACGAAAAAATATTAATACGTTATTAGTAAATTACATTATTATTTAGGTATTTAGTACCATAATAAAAATAAAACTAATTAGGTTTTTTTTTTTTTTAGTTTTTAAAAGTACCATTGTACTAAAATAGAATCATAATATATTAATAAATTATTGTGTATTTTATTGACGTTGATATTCCGTATACATGGTTTGCCAGATATGAAAGTGTATAATTAATATTAAATTGTTTCTATGAAAAATACTAAAATAAAAATATCAATTTTAAACAGCTATAAAAAAAAAATTGAGACCATAGATAGATTTTTCTAATATTTTTATATGATGACTTCAGAAACAAAAAATAAAAAAAAACAAAAAGAGCTGATACTCCTGCCGCACACGATACAGGTGTGCGAATCATAGCGTTTAATTTTAATTCGAATTTGAATGCAATGATAAACCATTGCATTCGTAAAAACGATTCTGAGCGAAGTTCAGTCAGATTATAATTTTCGTTTGAACTAAAAATATCAACTTAAAACAGCTATAAAAGAAAATTGAGATTAGGGATTTTTCTAATATTTTAGTATGATGTTATGTAATATGTAAGTATATTTCAGTAAAATTTTCAGACCCTAATACCAAAAATTGCCAATTTTATCAAACATTATATACGTAAAAACGAGAAATTTACGAAATATTCAAAGTCCAATATTTTGTAGAAAAATTAATGTAACGGATCCAAAATTTTACTACATATATATAATAGCTATGTGAACACCCAAAAAAATTTCCAAGTCTCTATCTTAAAAATTGCCCGAGTTATCGAGAAATATAGAAATTGAATTCGTCAAAATTTCATTTTTCGTGAAAAATGCCGTTTTTTCGTCATTTTTTCGAAGTTTTTTCTACCGCTTATAGTCAATTTTGAAAAATTCGAAAAATGACCTAAATAAAGTACCATTTACATCCACTTTTACATCTGAAACTCGCTATTCGTGAAAATCTAAGCATTATTTCGGGTAGTAAAAGTATTTTCTGAATATTTATTTATACGTATGGATTCTAAGATTTTCGTTTTACTAAAAATATCAACTTAAAACGGCTATAAAAAAAAATTTTGACAATGGATTTTTCTAATATTTTAGTATGATGTTAACTAATATGTAAGTATATATCAGTAAAATTTTCAGACCTAAATACCCAAAATTGCCAATTTTATCAAACATTATATACGTAAAAACGAGAATTTTACGAAATATTCAAAGTCCAATATTTTGTAGAAAAATTAACATAACGGTTCCAAAATTATACCACATATATATAGTAGCTATGTGAACACCCAAAAAAATTTTCAAGTCTCTATCTTAAAAATTGCCCGAGTTATCGAGAAATATAGAAATCGAATTCATCAAAATTTCATTTTTCGTGAAAAATGCCGTTTTTTCGTCATTTTTT
>JAIUCT010000016.1:7998489-8037613 GCA_021307375.1 Tetraneura akinire | reverse complement strand
CGAAGTTTTTTTTGAAATATCGCAAAATTTCAATTTTGGGCGGGGCTGGCGAAACGCGCAAAATAAAAAAATTGATTTTGCGGATTATAGAAGCTCGTGCGAATTTCGGCGATAGTCGTGCAAATTCATGCTAATTACGTGCTAAATATATGTCGAAGTTTTTTTTGAAATATCGCAAAATTTCAATTTTGGGCGGAGCTGGCGAAACGCGCAAAATAAAAAAATTGATTTTGCGGATTATAGAAGCTCGTGCGAATTTCGGCGATAGTCGTGCAAATTCATGCTAATTACGTGCTAATTTTTTGTTAAATCAAATAGTTTAAAATAATGTTATTTCGGTGGGGCGGGGCTAGCCTGACGTTGCGTTAGCCCCGCTCATATAATTATTGATATAATTTTTAAACCAATATCGTGCAAATTCTAATTATTATCATGCAAATTCATGCTAATTACGTGCTAATTATTAGTGTAAAAAAAAGTTGAAAAAGTTGAATGGGCGGGGCTGGTGCAACGTACGTATAATATTATTGGTTTTCTTTTTTTTTTACTTTTTACTTTTTTAGAGTGATGTTTAATGCATACTTATTATTTATTAATTATTAGTTATTACAATATAATAATATAATTACATTCTTATAACAATACCTATATCTATATAAGCTATATAACTATATAAGCTAAATCGCGTATAAATTAAAATACTCATTTGTATTAAACTTTATTTTATTTATGATGTGTATAATAATAATTAATAGTATTAGTTTATAAGTAGGTAGGTACATATGTGAGTACTTACTACAGATTAGAATAAAACATGTTTGATCCAATAAGTTTAAAGTTTAATTGTTCACACTCACACGCTATTGAGTTTGAGTGATTGTGATTGACCTAACACTAACACCTAAGTAATAAGTGTTATGGTATTTTTAATTACCTATAATGTTTTATGATTTTTTTTTTCCCCAATTACTAACAAGAAATATTTTGTATATGTAAAACTTTTATTGGTAGAATGAAGTATCGAATCGTCAATAATATTTGTATAACAAAAATGAGATTTTATAATTAGCTAGGACTGTATATTTTAAAAAATTAGAACATTTTTCAAACCTTCACGGAATACAAATTAATATAATTATTCCATCTCGCTTGAAATTTGATTAGTAATAAATTACTTTTGGCATTTGAAATGAAAATAGTTAATATATGTTATTATTTTAAATATAAATACCTGGTAGTTGGTAAATATCAGACGTGGATTCAGAGGGAGCTATGAGCGCTGAACGCTCAAGCATCCCTTGTCGTTTAACCTACCAATAAAATTTATTTATTTATTAAAATAATTTTATAATTATCGTAAATTGTAATGTTAATCAAAATTAATGTGCCGCATTTTATAATAATAAAAAAACCATTTGAAAAATTATAAAAATGAAAAATATTTAATCTACACTAAATACAGGTAAAATAAATGTGATTTTAATTATGATGCTGAGAAAACTGAAAATGTGAAGCATTTATTTTATGTAATTTATTATTTATATCGATTCCCCGTCATCAATATAGATAGACAAGATTTATAATATTTACATAGAAAAAAATATTCATTATTTATGCATATTCCGTACTATTGTACTAAACGCTTGGTTCAATTTTATTTTAACGGGACAGTGGTTGTGGTAAAAAGGTAATAATATTATTAATTATTATAAATATACTGGAAAAAAAATCAACCGTCACCAATATTATCCATACCCCATACGTGACTACTGAACTGAATACATGACACGTACAGTTGTAAGTTGGGTAGAGCACCTGTTACCACGATACCGCTCGTATACTCGTATCAAAGACGGCGGCGACAACAATTGCGGTTATTATAATCGCTCTAAGAGCTTTTCACGGTCACCGTTAACGTCTTCAGAGCGCTGCCATCGACCGAAATTCATAGTGCGCACGCGCTTAATTGGTCGTTATCTACGCGAACATAACCCACGTAGTGATAACGCGCACAGCGCACTATGCATATAGCACATTATATACCTTACGACTACAGGTATTCGTAATTCGTATTGATATCGATATGTTATTATGTTATTATTTATTAAAATAGGCATGTAGTCCAACTCCTTTAGTTCCGTCACAAAGACCGTTTTAGTTGTTTCACGTTTATTTCTGTTTGACTTTAGTGTTCCCAAGCCACCGTATTGTGATTAATAATTAATAATACGACGACCTCACTATCATTTTTTTTTTATATATATATACGTAGGTATACCTTATTTTTCTCTCTCTCTCATTTCTAGTCAATAAATTAACGTTTGACAACGACAAATCGATGAAAGCCTTTGTAACATCGCATTCGCTACTGTCCCCTTGATTAGCGACTGTTCTACTAGCTAAAAAAATTGCTAGTAGCTGTTTAATGTCCTAGACGAGTACATTTGGAACAGGAATAACGAGGAGGTAACATTTTTACTATGCGTATGTAAAACACAACAGGTTCGTCGTGAACGTCCCCAAATCGCGATGGTTATGAACAAAATGTACAACATTGACTGGGTCTTACCCAAGCTCAGGAATCGAAGTGCCCTGTGGAATGTTGCGTCTTGCATCACCTTAGCTGCTGTTGGAATTTTCAGTAAAATATTTATCAGTGAGTACACTGCATGTCAAAACAATCCAACTATCTAAAGTATTATAAATTATTTATATTCAACTTAACCAATTTGCAGAATTCTTCAACAAAACAAAAGTGTACAATCTCGTGTCTTTTGATAAAGCCATCAATCGTCCTAAGAACGTACCTCTCATAACAGTATCCAACCATGATTCTTGTTTCGATGATCCTGGAATTTGGGGTAGATATACATTTTTATGGAATATCATTGATTGTAAATATTTGTATTTAAATTTTAGCTTCCCTCGGATGGAAAAGATTAATTATGTCAAATAAAATGCGATGGGCATTAGCCGCTGATGACATATGCTTTACTAACCCATTTTGTGCTCATTTCTTTATGCTTGGTCAATGTATACCTACTATACGAGGTTCTGGAGTATATCAGGTAAAAATATACAATTAATTATTTTTTAATTATTAATATTCAATGGGATACTACATTAATTAGATATTAATTATCATAATATTTTGATGTAAATATCAGATTTAACTAATTAAATATTAATTGTCTTATATAAAATGATATAAATGATTTATAATATAAACAAATAGTAATAACTATTATTCATTATTATTATACATATCTAATAAAACCCGACTAATTATATTTAAAGAAATGAAACTATTTTAATTTTTTCCTTGTGAAATATATTAATAAAATGTATACTGCAACTTCTAGTGATCCTAATTTACTATATTTATTATATTATTTATTTTATATAAATTCTTATGTTTATGTCTCATTAAACATGAAGTGTATACTTAACATTTTTAACCTTCTTCAATTTATAAATTATAATTATAAAACAATGAATTTTTAATTTATCATTCAGTTGAATATATCAATTTTGAAAGATGTATTATTGATTTATTAAGTATGTCATTAAAGGTCATATCTATTGAACCCTAGCAACAGCCATCAAACATTTCTTTTAAGCAATCATTTAATTAAACTACATTTTTTGTAATCTCATTTCTTATTTATAATTTATAATACAAAATTATTACCAATGAAATATATATTCATTAGATTTATTACAAGTTAAGTTAATTGTATTCATATTTATTTTATACATATATGAATGCAATTAATTTAGCTATAACTAGTTATTAAAAAAAATTTTTTGTGTCAATGACCTTGAAGTGTTTTATAAGATATTTAACATTTATTGCAACTTTTCTGCAATTAGTTTCTTAATATCATATAATAATTATTATGTTTAATTGATGTAAAATTATCAAATTCTAAAATTTGTATACCTATTTAAAATTTTTTTAAGAATATTGACACCAAATATAAGATTCTTAACCAACTACAAGACATTATTAACTATCAACTTATGCAAACTTTCCAACCCATTTAATTACAATTTTACATCATCTACTCCTATGGTCTTTTCTTACTTATTTCTTATTCCAAAATTATTTAACTATTTCATAGGTATTTTGACCTCAAGATGATTATTACAATTTTAATTTTTGAGCAAAGCGAAGAATCTATTGGTTTTACAATGATGTGTGTATTTCTTTTTCTTTTTTTTTTTATGTATATAGACAACATTTTATTGAAGCATACTGATATATATATGTCTTAATGTATTTTAAAAATATTAGGAAAATCTCAAGTCTCAATTTTTTTATAGGGGTTTAAAGTTAAAATTTCAGTAAAATCGTTATTTAAAGTGTTTATATGGATTATTCCTATTATATTTCAATATTTTACAATAATGTTAAATAAACTTAACAAATTTTTAAAAATTTTATTGAAGCTTAAATACATTTTACTTAACTCAGTTCTAATTAATTGTGAATTATTACATTTATGATTTTTTTTTTTTTTTATATATAGCTGTTTAAAGTATAAAAAGCAAGGGAAGGGATACAGGTGTAAAGAGGATAGTGTTGAATTTTGATTAACATTTAAATGCAATGATACATCATTACATTCAAAAAACTATTCTAAGCGAAGTACTATCAGGTTTGGATATTATGTGACTCATTTAGGGGTTTTAAGATAAATTATTTATATTGGACGTAGAGACTTTAAATGTAAAAATTTTAATTTGTAAATATAATATCTGATGAACTTCGCTCATAATCGTTTTTACAAATGTAATAATTTATCATTGCATTCAAATGTTAATCAAAATTCAACACTTTACACCTTATCCCTTCCCTGCTTTTTCCATATTCATATTACAAGAACCTGTTAGTAATTAATAAATAAATTATTTGTATAATTAAATTATATAATGTAGTAGGATAAAAAAAGTTACTGAAATTTACAAAAAAAAAAAAAACTATTTTACTTATCACACCTATAATTGAAATTAACAGTACGCGTGATTTAAATTATTAAAACTAAATTAGTTTAATGTTAACAATTATCGTCTCAGTATCAAACACAGTTTACTCATTTTGTTAAAATGATAAAATAATTCATGTCACACATTTTTTGCAGTTCAGCAATTATTTTTAGTTGGTAAAAAAAATCCCATAATTCCCCAACCACCATATTCACCATTGTACCATGTAACTTCTGGCTATGTCCTTAAAACTTAGACTTAAAGGTGGAAATTTTAGGTTAATCTATGTCATTAAGGCTAATGTGATAGCTAAACTTAAGTCACCACAATAGAAGGGTACCAAAGATATTTCCAGCAGTTGAAAATTTATATGAGTAAGTGTTCTGTTACTCTGTTTTAAAGGGCAATATCTTGAAAGGATTTAATTAATTTAAGTTTAAATTTCTAAATGTAAAAAAAAAAATTCCAGGAACTTGTTGATCCCTACTATGTATTATTTTTAGATTATTAGTTTTCTACATATAATATATTGTAATTAAATGTAAATGTATCTTGTTTAATAATATTAATAGTTATTATACTATTAAATTGTATTTGTTTTAAACGTATAAAATATCAATATTCTCAACATTATGCATATGTCCACATCATTCATAAATCATAGACATAGTTGATAAATCCAAAAATATGTTTCATTAAGAATTAAGATCCAAAGTCGTTCATTAAATGATTTCTATTTAAAAAATGTATGCATATACCAAAATCTCCAATAATGTAAATTTTAATCTTAATTTAATATTTAGATAATTTAAAATAACCATACATTTTGTTACAGGAAGCTGTTAAGTTTGGAATAGAACTATTATCTAAAGGCAAATGGTTGCATTTATTCCCTGAAGGTCGTGTTAATATGAACAAAGAATATATACGCTTAAAATGGGGAGTTGGTCAAATGATATATGAATCACCCATTATACCTATTGTCGTACCCATTTGTCATGTAGGCATGGAAACTATTTTACCTAATGAACCACCATATTATTTACGAACTGGTCGAAAGGTAACATTTAATTTTGGAGAACCTATTAATTTAAAAGGATTAGTTTCAAAGTTAAAAGAATCAAATGTAACTGATATGGAAGCTCGTAAAGCAATAACAGATAAAATTGAAGAAGAATTATATAAATTAAAAAAAGACACTATACTTTTACACAATAAATTTAATTCTTGACGGCCAGGTTTACATTTGTTTAATAAACATAAAAGTTTTAAGGTGATTGGAGTATTCATGAATGGAGTGAATAAAAATACTTAATAGTGTAATATTATTATGTCAACGAGGTATAATTTTTGGTTATAAGTACAATGTTTAACTAATAAATGACCAGTAAGTAGTTGATATAACTTTATGTTTTAATATTGTTTATAGTGTTAGTATTTATGTAGCATCACATTTTGTTTTTATAGTTAGTAAGTTTATTGTTTAATAGTTATTATTTCCCGTTCAATATTATTTATATATATATATATAATATATACATAAATTAATATATTTAGTTATTTACATGTAATTAATAAAAATCTTTATATATTCTACTTGTATAAAAATAAATATTATTAATTTAATTTCCCCATATAAATTTTAATAATGCCGTCCAATAAGTCATAATATATAATATAAAATATAATAAATTATTAATTGTAATCTAAAAGGCATATACTTAACGAACGTGCTAAGTCATTTGATTATTATGTATTTTTATAATTTAAAACCTACTTAGTACTTATTTAATAATTATGTTTAAATTAATTTTCATTTTAATATGTGAATTATTTAAAATTAAAATTTGTCTATCTCTGGAAAATTAATTTTTTTGTAAATATACTTGATTTAAACTTTTGATTATTAAAAAATTAATTCAATTTTGTTCTTGCCAACACAATATAATTTATATATGTACATAGACAAACATAATAAATTATTTTAATATTTAATTTTCTTTTGCTATTTAATTGATATATTAATTTTTTCCCCTTAAATATACGTGCAAATTTGTATCATACATAATATTAGTCCATCAAAAAGTTATGTGATATGGATATTAATATATTTTAAAATGAATGTTTTTTATTAAATTAAATTGACACATTGAGCCTTATGTTAAAACAATATTTTTACATGGTATTAAAATAAAAAAAAATTATTGGTTACCATTTAAAAAAAAAAAAAAAAAACATAATTATAATTATAATTATATAACTGTCTAATTAATAAATTGCATATCTTATTTATAAAAGTCAACAATAATAATGATTTACTTATATAATAAATAAACTTAAACTTATATATAAACATTTATATAAACTTATATAAGTAGAAAAACCTCAAAATCCATAAGTAAACACGCATCATAGTCTCTATATTTTGGGACTGAGGATAGTAACATTGTTATTGAAATACGTATATGCAAATTAAAATTATATTTTGTGCATTTAAGTGTTTTTCTAGTTATTACTATTATATATCCACAACACAAGTACTCTTCTTATATAGAACTCATATTATAATTAAAATAGTTAAAACGAAGTATAATATTGATAAAATAAAAAAATCATTTTCTTAAATAGGAATTGCTCATGTCCATATGTTATAAATTAGCTATTATAGGATATTATATTATATAAATTCTTTTTAACTATCAACCATATTGTTATTTTATTTTTATTTCTACCTGACACTTAAATATAATTGTAATTTTATAATATAATTTTGTCAAACAAGATAATGTAAACATTATTTAGATATTATAATTTTATAACAGTTTACTACATTTTGTATTAATTTTTACACTTTTATTGTTTATGTATTTATTATATTTAAAATGTGACTAGTGAACATTTTCACTCATAAAAATGCTAAAATTAAACATTTAAATAATTCAATATTCATTAAGTATAAAATGTTAATATTTAATTTTATCATTATTATTTTTTCTATTTGTATTTATTTATAAATATTATAAGTTATACGAATATTATTAATAAATAATTAAAATAATAAAAAGTATACACTATACATTATAATTAATGTTTTAAATAGTTATCTAATGTTTTAAGATTTGTTATTTCATTAAAATCAATTTTAAAATTCTAATCTACCAAATGTATTTTAATTTTTAATTTGTACCCAATTATTTCTTTTGTATCCAAATAATTATAATTATATATATGTATACAGTGCTTGATTTGGTGGAGGGTACGGGGGGGATGGAGTACCTCTTCTATTTTTTTATTTTTTTTTTTGAGCATATTACATGTACTTAAGTATATTAGAGGGGCACTAATTTTTTTGAAAGTCTGATAGTCCCCTTCTTTTTTCCAATTCAAACACTGTATGTATATGTTTATTATTATTCTTTTTCTTTTTAAATTTTATTAATTAATAATCATTGAATATTTATAAATACGCAATTCAATATGTACTATATACATAATATATATGTACCAAAAGTACATACTATACTAGTTTAGTATAAGAACTAATGGATAAAAATTAAGTTTAATATTCACCTATTAAAGCAAACAATACATAGCGATAATATATTACCTATAGTTATTTAAATCATTAGATAATATTGAATTCAAATATAAATTTCAACAGACTAAATTTAATTTAGAATATGTAAATTAATAATTATATTTTATTTTCTATGATTATATTTAATTATATTCTAAGAAATTAATAAATTATCTGCAATAATGATAATAATTTTGAACATATTTATCACTTTATTTTATTTATGAATAAAAATGAATTTTCTTGTATACAAATTTTAAAATACAATAATAATCTTAGTGTAATAACATACATGTTAAAAATATTGCATTTTCATATTTCTTCATGAAAAAATTGCATTTTTTATATAAAATAAATGAAATATTAATTTTATTTGTATTCTATGGCTTTATTAAAATATATTATCAATAATTTCTACAAAACATCTTGGTAATAGGAATAGGTGCCAATGACAGAAGATTCATACATCCCTTTCAATTTATAAATGGAGCCCTTTATGTTTTTCCTAGACATTTATTATAGTGACATAAAATCCTTCACTATTTCGAACTAATTTACACATTATGGTATCGTATTCAAATTTACTAAGTCAAATATATATAATAATAATTAGACTAAATCATCATTACTAATAAATTATGTAAATTCATATAATTTAGCAAAATCACTTAAAATATTGCAATTAATTTAATTTACTGTTAAAAGTAATTTATTTGTATAATAGGTGCTATTGTAGTAATTATGTATTTTTAAGTAAATCATTCAAAAATATTCTGGTGTTCAGAATATTATCCACAACTAAAGTTATAAATAACATTTTTTTTTTTTAAATTTGTAAAACCAAATACAATATATCTAATTTAGCTTCTTATTTTATATAC
Source organism: Tetraneura akinire (assembly GCA_021307375.1). Lineage (NCBI taxonomy): Eukaryota > Metazoa > Arthropoda > Insecta > Hemiptera > Aphididae > Tetraneura > Tetraneura akinire. Next base: position 8,028,166 of record JAIUCT010000016.1, on the reverse strand, counting down.
CTAGATACAAATGAAAATATCTTGAAAAGAATAATTATTTATGAAATCCAATAACCAATAGATTTAATTTTTACTAGAAAAATATACTATAAACATGAAAGAGTCAAGCTGGTACAGAATTATAAAAATTTTAATTTCATGTTTACCATTTTAAAGTAAATATATCATATACTTATATAGTTATATTGTGTTTTTAATTGAGTTTTCAAAAAACCGATAATTAATAATTTACAAGCACTTTTGAAACCCAATACCCAAATAAAGAAAAATATATATATTAATATTATGGCTGCAGACATTTCATCATTTTAATTTTTATTCTGTTAGCGGATTACAAAATGCTATTTACAATACGTTCAAAATCAAAATAAAATTTAGTTTAGATAATGTTAATTTTATAATTTTCAAATAATTTAAATAAATGGCGGAAATTTTAAAAGTATTAAGTTGGAACACTGTAAAGATGTTACATATACTGTAAAACAATTACTGGCTAATATTGGTCAATCAAGAATCAAGATAATATTTCTTAACAAAATAAGGATAAGAAGCACATGCCGCAAATGTTGAAGACCGAACTTTTTTTTTGCAATTAAGCCTTTCTTTTTACAAGATATTTAATATTATTACTTTTAAGTTTATATTTATATTCACTTTTATTAATAACTTTCGCGATAATATTACAACACAATAATCAATTTGTGAAACGTTTGTTAATTTTTCAATTTATTTCATAAATATTTCAAGAAATCGAATTATTCATATTTTTTTTGTTAAACTGTGAAAATGATGTCACAAAATGGTGCTCCGATCTTGGTGTTAAACACTAATACAAAAAGGAAATTTGGACACAAAGTACAACTGGAAAACATCGCTGCTGGTGAATAATAATTGTTTTCTTTTTCCGTGTTAAAAATCCTTGTGAATGTATACTTGTGCTATTTTACAATTAACATGTTACTAATTAGTACTAAATTCATTTTGTATAAAATTAAGAAAACTAATCTATAATCTTTACTTTTTATAGTAACCGCATATTTATTTTAAATATTAATAAATTGTCATGTCTCGTGTATACTATTGAAGCTTCTTTTTATAATTAATAATTGCAAATCATTCAGTGACACGTTTACTTGACCGGTTAATAATTTACTTCACTACTATAATGTGCTTAATTTATTTTATATGTTAAATATAAAACGATTAATTATGTAACAATAACATATAAGTATACTTATGTCTATTAGAAGTCATGTATTAAGTAAATTATACTACAAGATAACATAGTAAATTGTATACCTAGTATATTATATATTATTAAAAGTTAATATTTTAATATGAATAGTTTGTTGTTTAATCATTTAATATAAAGTTTGTATAATGTTGCAATTGATTTAATTGATATATTTGTATTTCAGGCAAAGCAATTGCTGATGTAGTACGTACGTGTATTGGGCCAAGAGCTATGTTAAAAATGTTGATGGACCCAATGGGAGGAATTGTGATGACGAATGATGGTAATGCTATTTTACGAGAAATTACAGTTCAACATCCTGCTGCTAAATCATTTATTGAAATTGCTCGTACTCAAGATGAAGAAGTAGGCGATGGTACAACATCAGTTGTGGTACTTGCTGGTGAAATTCTTGGGATTGCAGAACAATTTTTAGAACAAAAAATTCATCCTACTGTTATAATCAGAGCATATCGTCAAGCTTTAGAAGACATGTTAGACATCTTAAATAAGGATTATAGTATTCCATTATCCCTGGATGATGAACCCAAGTTAATTGAAGTGATTCAATCCTGTGTTGGCACTAAATTTATAGGACGGTGGTCAGATCTGGCTTGTAGTATTGCTTTGAATGCTGTTAAAACTGTTAGCATTAGAGATGAAGGTCGCACCGAAATTGATATCAAACGCTATGCTAAGGTTGAAAAAGTTCCAGGCGGAGCAATTGAAGATTCTCAGGTATTGAATGGCATCATGTTAAATAAAGATGTTACACATCCAAAGATGAGAAGATTCATAAAAAATCCCAGAATTATTCTTTTGGATTGTTCCTTAGAATTTAAAAAAGGAGAAAGTCAAACAGACGTTGAAATCGTCAAAGAAACTGATTTTACAAGGTTATTACAGATTGAAGAAGAATACATACAACAAATATGTTCTGATATAATAGCATTAAAACCAGACTTGGTTTGTACTGAAAAGGGAGTTTCTGATTTGGCACAACATTTCTTATTAAAGGCTAACATATCTGTATTAAGACGTTTAAGGAAATCTGACAACAACCGTGTTGCAAGAGCTTGTAATGCTACTATTGTTACTCGCACAGATGAATTACGTGAGAGTCATGTGGGTACTGGTGCTGGTCTTTTTGAAATCAAAAAGATAGGTGATGAATATTTCACTTTTATTACTGAATGTACTAATCCAAAAGCTTGCACTATTTTACTTAGAGGACCAAGCAAGGACATTTTAAATGAAGTAGAACGGAATTTACAAGATGCTTTACATGTAGCCAAAAATATCATGCTAAATCCAAAATTAGTATCTGGTGGTGGCTCTATAGAAATGGCTATATCACAAGCATTAGTCAAGAAAAGTGCTGAAATAGCTGGTGTGACACAATGGCCATACAAAGCTGTTGCTCAAGCATTAGAAGTTATTCCGCGCACTCTTTTGCAAAACTGTGGTGTTAGTACTATAAGAACAATGACATCTTTAAGAGCTAAACATGCAGTAAGTGGTAATGAACATTGGGGTATCAATGGTGAAACAGGTGAATTGGCTAATATGAAAGACCTCAAGGTATGGGAACCAATTGTGGTAAAGTCACAAGTGTATAAAACTGCAATTGAAACAGCTATATTGTTAGTACGTATTGATGACATTGTGTCTGGTACTAAGAAGAAGGGTGATGAAGGACAACCAAAAGCAGCAGCACAGCCTACTGAAGAGTCCATGAAAGAATAAGTTTTATAATATTTATCTATTATTATTTTTTTTTTTTTTTTTTTTTTTTTACAAATTCCTAAAATCTACTCTAAATAAATACTTTATTAATGATATTACTAATCTTATGTCACATTTTTTGACATAATATTTAATACTATTAACAAAGTCACAATTAATTTTTTAATTTTAATAAACATAATTTTTTACTATTTTATGGTATTATTTTTATTATCCTATAGCATTAATTATTAGCTTTACTAAAATTTCTGGTAAGTGTATTGTACAATTACAAATTTAAGTCATAATAAAATATTAAATAATAAAACAATTACCTATATTTTATTTATTTGTTTTCTTTGAAAACTAACTTTTAGTTAGTGAATTATACTAAATATAATGATATTATATTATAACATAAACTATATAAATTGATTTTTTATGGATCGAGGTGATCTAATCTAAATTGATTTCCAATACTTAATTATAATTAAATTCAGAACAATGAAAAATTGATAAGTCAACACTCTAGTATCGTAATTTCAAAAGAAATCTGGTAAGCGTTTTTTTTTATTATTTATAATTACATAATAGTATAATAAATAAGTTTTATTATACAAATTACTTGATTTTTATCAAGGAAATTATACACAGGTTTAATTTAGAATAAATCCATATGAATAGGTATTAAAATATGATAATGGTGATTAGTAATAAATTAATAACTAAAGGTACGATTTCCAAGGTGCGATCGGTCGCGCCTTGGAAACCGTACCTTATTAAGTTAGTGAGAAAGAAATGAGTAATAACTGATGAAATTTGGAATTTATCTTGAAAATATATATATATATATTTTCTCACACAACATTCATTATATTTTCAATTACCCACCTAACTAATATACAATTATATATGTAAGCTATAGAGATATATCCCATTTCTTAATTACACATCTGAAGATTACTATCTAACATATTTCTTAAATATATTAACGAAATACCATGGGCAGTAGTATAAGAGATTTTTTTTTGATCAACCACAACTATAGCAATCAATATGCATTATTATTATTATTATTTAATATGCTTATAGCATTATAAAATAAATATACAAACCAATTACATTGAATCCTTGGCACATTTAAAGGAAAAATAATTAAATAATTTTAATTGGGTGTTTTAGGATATTATTTTTTTTTTTTAATTTTAGCTATTAGTCAATAAAGTGGACATCAATTTATACAAAAGTTTAAAATTTAAATAGGTAAGTAGGTACTATATTTATTAGAGACCTAAAAAAAGCTATCATATTCTATCAAGCATCAATAAAACTTGTAATAAACTCAGTAACCCACAATTTAAAAAAAACCCTAGATCCACTAATCATAACTACGGAGTAGTCTATAGTTCATACAACCATCCAAAGATAACATTTTCAATAAAATTTTAAATAGCATAAAAACATATTGTTAAATAATTTAATATAGTATTTTTTATTGTATTCATATTAAAATATATAAATAATAAAGTAATGATTTTGAATACTAAGTTCAATGAAAAAAAGAAGAGCGGAAAACTAGTAATTGAATATATCATAATGAATTTTTATGGGGGGTAAACCACTAGTGAAAGTAGGTGTACAAATATTAGGAAATACTTTGGAAGTACTTGGAAGTAGGAAGTCTGGTGTACAAAAAAATGACTAGTGGTTTACCCCCCTAATTTTTAAATTTACATTAATATTATTACTTAATACATTTTAACTTCATTTATAGAAAATAAAATAGAACCAATATTTACTACCTAAATTTTATAAAGAAGAGCTGGATATTTCTGCCGCAGGGATACAGGTGTGTAAATCGTAGTGTTTAATTTTAATTGGAAAAAACGATTCTGAGCGATGTTCGGTCAAATAATGTAGGTATTGATTACAATTTTGACATTCTTTATTAAATATTTAAAACGCATAGTTTTATCACACATATAGTACATAAATGAACACGGAACACCCTATACAATTTTAAAGTTTCTAAGTTCAATATAAATGCTCATAAAATCTCTTGTCACCTAAATGCCCATATCTGACAGAACTTCGCTCAAAATACTTTTTTCGAATTATAATTAAAATTAAACACTATGATTTGCACACCTGTATCCCTGCGGCAGGAGTATCAGCTCTTCTTTTTTATACTTTAAACAGATATAATAATTCACAATTAATTGGAACTGAGTTCAGTAAAATGTATTTAAGCTTCAATAAAATGTTCAAAATTTTTGTCAAGTTTATTTAACATTATTGTAAAATATTGTAATATAATAAGAAAAATCTATATGAATACTTTAAATATTAATTTTACTGAAATTTCAATTTTAAACGCATATAAAAAAAATTGATTCTTGAGATTTTTCTAATATTGGAAATAGTGAAATACGTTAAGATTATGTCATTATGCTTCAATAAAGTTTTCAAAAAAATTCCAAATTTTTTGGATTTTCTATTAATATTTATTGTAAAAATATTGAGAAATGATAAAAAGAATATTCGTATGGATTTTAAGATTTTCGTTTAAATTAAAAATATCAACTTTAAACTGCTATAAAAAAAATTTTGAGACTAGGGATGTTTCTAATATTTTGACTATGTTAAGTAATATATAAATATACTTCAGTAAAATTTTCAGACCTCAATGCCCAAAATTGTCAATTTTATCTAACATTATAATGTATATAATACATAAAAACGAGAATTTTATGAAATAAAATTCAAAATCCTATATTTTGTAGAAAATTATATTGTACTGTAATTATTGTAATAATATATTACTTTATTGAATTTTCCCCAGAATTTTCTCTACTATATCTAAGACGTAGCATAGGCGTGTTTACGGCTATGGTAAGATTTACAAACTCCAGCTCCCTTAAAAAATGTATGGGCATTTTATCTGAACTTCGTTATACAATGAATCAACAAAGAATGTTTTTATTTATTTGACAACAAATAACTAAAAATATAAATTATGACGATATAACTGAAGAATTTAAAATTATGTTACCTTCAAAATGTGGAATAATACTCGTATAATTTTTTTTTTTTTTATTAATTTTTAAATATAAATATAAATTAATGTAGTAGGTATTAAATACAGATGTATGTTTACGAATATTAATTTGTTTTATACGTTTTGAAATATGAATACCTATAAGTATTAGTATATTAAATTATTTGTCTTCTGTTTTATGCAACCTATACAAATTATAAATAATGTGAAATATAATACCTATATATTATAAATCCTATAAAGTGTTTATAGACAATTTTTTAAGAAAGTACTTAATTATATTATGTTAAAGAGATGGTGTATAAGATATAAGTCATTCTTTATCTTTGTATTCAGAATTAATTTTGTTGGGTTCCTAATGAAAAATTGTTTTGACCATACCTGCAAAAAATTTTCTAGACACGCCTATGAGACCTAGGTAATTTTATTCACAATAGGTATCATTATATTTAATAATATCTTAACTGATTTCGGGTTTCGGGGGGTCGGGATACGTGGATTATTATTTTGTTTACTTTTTAGAAATTGTAATTTATACTTTAATTTTATTCCTGATAAAAACTTTAAATTTTAATATTATATCAAGATTTATTTTCGTTGAACTAATGAATTATTATTAATTGTGAATTTAAATGACAAATCATTGTATTTACTTTCTGCACTATAAATTTATCAATTTTCTTGTAAATTACTAATAAAATGTATTAGGTAACTATTATTCTTGTTGATTGTGGTAAAAATATATACCTATATTATATAATATAAATTATAATAGTCTAAAACAGCGGTTCCCAATTAGTATGAAGACACGGACCCCTAGCTATAACTTATATTGGTCCGGGGACCCCCTTTTTTAAAATACTTACTTTTAAATTTTGTTTAAATATAAAAATGGAAAAAAAAGGTATGATTTATTTTAATTTTGTACACCTTTTTGTAATAATATACCTGTAAACACAGATTTCTCAAAAAATACAATATATAGAGATTTATTTTATTTTGACGCTTTATTTTACATTATTTTGTCATTATTGCAAATACCATTATTTACATTTTACAATTTAATTACATCTAAATGTACACTCTACACTACACAACACGAGGACCCCTGGGGGTCCGCTGATCACCAATTGAGAACCACTAGTCTAGAAAGTAGGGGATATAGTGGGACATATTCATTCGATAACTTTATCGTTATGCTTTTGTTCATACGCGTTTGACCAAATCGATTCGTATTCCAAATGAAATATTAATAACAATCATTTGTCTCGTATTACTGACGGCATTACAGTCGGAACTCGGAATTATTATATTACGTGCACTTTTTATACGACTAACGTATTTTTTTATTTACTTGACAATCATATTTTGAATATAAATATTTCAAATTTATTTCGCATTCGATTTTTTTTTTTTTATTAGGAAAATGTAGTTATTTGAATATCCAACAATCAGTAAGTACGTAGGTACCTACTTTAATAATACAAAATATTTCATTAATTATTTAAAAAATAAATCTTTTGTTCGTTTATTCACCGTGTCAGTGTAATCGCTCAATGCCTCAGCCTCAATTGTGAATAATCATAATTATTAATTATATTTTTTATGCAGTTTTAACTTCTTTTAAAAAAAAAAAAATTACCTATTATCCAGTTTTGTAAAAAAATGTTTAGATACTCTTTACTCTAAATTAAATATAATACAAATTACTACATATATTGAAATCAATTAAATTAAATTTATTCTGTGGACTGTAGGTAAACTGTATATAATTTACTTTTAAGTGGAAATATGAATATATGTATAATTAAATTAATTTTAATTTAATTACGCGCTTTAAAATTAGGTAATCATTTGTTCTCCTTATATTACATAAATATTATTCTTATATACTGGATACCTATATCTATTAATAATTAAATGTCGTTTATTAATCATCGTATTTATTTATTTTTGTATTTTAAAGATTTTTTTAAAACTATAAAATCGTAGGTAGGTACAAAAAAAAAAAAAAAAAATGTTTTGAATTACTTCGAATAAAAAATATCTACCTACCTATCTATATAAAATATTTAAAAATTATTTTTATTTTTTAATCGCTGCTACAGCCTTGAGTATACCAACCACAGTTTATAATTTAGATATTAGATAAAACACATTGTTATGAAAATGAAAAAAAAATATATAATATGTATGTTAATATTTGTTTATATTTATATTGCAAAATATATTATGATGTTATTTTATAATAACGTAATGTTTATATTAAGACAATTATTAGGTACAACTTTATTTGAACTAGTAATAATGCAATAGGTCAATACGACGACCGTACGAGAATGAAATATCAAATTATTATATTTCTCGCTATCTTTTATGGTGTCGATGTCGACTAACACTTGTAAAGTCGTAACTCAGTGACTCACTGCGACACTGCCTACTGGACACTGGTCAAAGTTGAAAGTGGTCACTGATTCATTGAGTGGCGACTGTTATCAGAAAGTAGGATACTACGCACTAGAAAACCAGATAATAATATTATACTAATATGCAATGTTATAGTTAACTGTTAACTAGTTGTGCCTTGTACGAAAACGAACAATATTTTCATCGGTCCGATCCCGGATCGACGACTAAAATTGAATAATATTCATAGATCATAGGCGCTAATAGTGGTGGCTTGGGGGGACTTAGACCCTCCAAAATACATCCAAGTCCTCTCAAATAATATTGTATTTTTAATTTTTATTTAAAAATAAAAATGTGGAAAAAGACAAAAATTAAATAATTTCATCTAAATCATTAATCAAAAAATATTATAGTATTTTACTTTTATATTATACCTATATATTTATATTATTAGTATTATTACTATATAATAATTTAGACGTAATTGGACTTTTTTTTATCAAAACCAAAGATTTTGGTTAGTTAGTTGACAAAAACGCTTCATTTTATTTAAATTAATAGATATAATTTAGATGATATAATAAAGATATAATTTGTATTTTTATGTTGACAATTTAGTTAAATATATTATTGGAGCTCAAGTCCCCCAAATTTATTTTTACCTATTTGCGCCTATGATAATATTAAAATTTTAAATTGCGACTGTTATGGCCTTTTATTAAATAAAAATCGATGATCTTCGGACAAAATTATTATTACGATTAGGTATCCATTACAATATTACCCTAATAATTGATATTATTGTGTAACGTGATACGCGATAGCACCCAAAACGATAGTGAATAATGATAATAATGATATTATGCGAATGCCGAGAGGCAAATATTTAAAATAATGTTCCTTTGGATTTGTAAACGTAAAATGAATTATCGAATTGTTTTTATAACAACCGCGGCTTTGGATCTGTAAATGCATAAATTATTAATAAAATCAATTAAAAGCATTAGGTAACTATAATAATATGTGTCTCATTCCGTCGTTAAGGTCAATGTTGGAGGGGTAAGTGTACAGTCTCATATATTTATATCTATTTTGTCATGGTGAAGATCATTAAGTCTCAAATAGTGTTCTCGAAATCACAAAGGTTATAAACTCATAATGTTGGTTTTTGTTTAGTTCATTACCTTCACTGTTCAGTGATGGAGTGCAAAGCAAAATGCATATATTGAGTTTCGATAATGTAAGCCAGTAGTGCTTAAACAGGCCAAACACCGAAAGGATGGATACGGAAACCGAAGGCATTGATATCAAGTTCGCCAACTTATCCTTGACAGTCAATGTTTGGGACCCGTTGGCGACAAAGACTTTAAGACCTGGTAAGTAACTATAATAGTGTAAATATGAAATAAAATAGTACCTTAACTATAATTATGACATAGACACCAATTAAGTAAATGTAAGGCTTCCTGCATAGAAAAATATTATGTTACATTTTATTGGCACTGTACTTTTGTAGAAAAAAAAGTTGTTTTAAACAATGTCAGTGGTTCGTTCTGTAAAAATCAAGTGGGAGCCATTCTAGGATGTTCTGGATCTGGAAAATCAACCCTTATGAACATACTATCAGGATATACGTGAGTGATTCAATTATAGAGATTATTTATAATTAAAAAATACATACCTGTGGATTCTATCATATTTATAATATATATTATAGGTATTTTAAAGTGTGTGACGTGTAGAAAGTAATAATGTATTTTTCATTAACACGTGTAATTAAGACTAAATTCTTTAAAAGTAGTAACTAGTAATTAGCTTGTATATAGTATAGTAGAAATATTTAAAATATTTAAATAAATAATAGCTAATTAAAAATAAATTTAGCATAATTAAATTTAAACAAAATGAGATACATCAATATTAATAATAATTGATATAAGATGAAATTTTAAAGAATTTGTCATATTACAAATATATTTATATAATATTATAATATAAATATAATTCTAAAATATTAATGTACAGTAAAGGATTTTAAACCAAATATAGGTAGTTATTAGTAATGAAAACATATTTTGTAATAAATAAGAAAACCCTTATACAAATGTAATAAAAGAGTTTTTAGATTTTAGATCTTAATCAACTATTTTATGTCATAATAATATATTATTATTTCTATTATTTTTTTAATTATAAAGGTCAAGTGGATATCAAGGAACTTTGACTATTAATGGGGCACAGCGGGATTTACTATCATTTAGAAATGTGTCAAGCTATATAATGCAAGAAGATCACTTGCAGTTGTATTTAACTATTCAAGAATCAATGGAGATGGCCATGAAACTCAAATATTCAATCATTAAACTGAATGATCAAAATATAATTTCTGTGAGCTGACAATAATTATTAAAACGTAATCACTAGGAATAAGAAGTTATAGGAGCAAAATGTAACAATATATGCATGCAAATATGCATAAAAAAAAAATACCAAATTATGCAAAAAAATATGCACTTTTATTTATAATTTATAATTAATAAAAAAATAATAATAATATTATACTTATTATTTTAATACAAGTTTTAATATTAATTTAATTAAAATGAATAAAAATAGAAATACTGGAATACTGCACTGGTTGAAAACGTTTATAATGTATTTATTTAATTTAGCATTAACTTTTGGCATTTTATTAAATTTATAAAATATAAACAAAAAGAAATTTAATGAAACACACGAATACACAAAATAACATTAAATAATACGCGTTGGCAAGTACAACAGTTGTCGGTTTTACCAGGACTAATTGAAATTGAAATACTACTATATACTTTACTTTACTTTACTTTACTTTACTTTACGATTAAATACCTCACACACGAGTCGTGTGGGACCGGCTTTGTACGAGTATAGTAGAAAAAAAACCAGATAATATTCTAGTAAAATTCCTATTGGAATTTTGATCAATTATCTATTTACAATATATACATAATCACTTTACAAATTGGTATAATATATAATATTAAATTATTAACCAGATATACAATGTCTACTTCAATGAATACAAATATTGTTGCATTCATAACAAGATAAATTGATAAAAATATATAATTTTACCATAAATGCAATCATATGCACAAATAATCATTAATATGCTATTTTTAAAATAAATACCAAAATATGCATAAATATGCAAAAAAAAAAATACCGTACAAAGCATTATTATATTATAATGAATTTTTAGATCACCTAGCTATAAATACAAAATACATATAAAAATATGCAATTTTTATAACTTCTCATCGCTAGTAATCACTAATCATTAAACTACAAATAAAAAAACAAAGGAGGTCCATGTTACAAATCAATATTTGATTTTACTAAAAATCTATTGTTATCTATATTTACAGATAAATAATATACTAGATAATTTACTTTTGTATGATATAAGAGATATATTTGTTTATAATTTATCTGGTGGTGAACAAAGACGATTGACCATTGCGTTAGAATTGGTTCGAAATCCAAAAGTGATGTTTTTTGACGAACCCACCACGTAATACTTCATATAATATTCATCTTTATAGTTTATTCTATAATATATTTGTTATTTTTATTAACTAGAGGACTGGATATAGTTTCTGCTAATAAAGTAATTAAAATTATGCGAAAATTAGCAGATTCAGGAAAAACTATAATATGTTCTATTCATCAAGCTTCTGCTTATCATTTGAGTACTTTTGATACCGTTTATGTTCTTACTCCTTCAGGACAATGTATATATAATGAAAAATCATCACAGATAATCAATTATTTCTCAGCTCTTGGATTTCAATGCCCAAAGTATCATAATCCTGCTGATTATGGTTTGTAATAAAATATTTAAAAAAAAATTATTAATACATTTTAATTTATTGATCTGATGTATTCAGTGATTGAATTAAGTTTGGGTGAATATGAAAATTCTATCAACTTGCTGGTTAAACTAGTCGAAGAACAAAATCAGAATAATCAACTCTTAGTAGGTACGTTATGAATTTGAAATAAATAATACTTTGTATATAAATGTTTCATAAGTTGTATTTAAATAAAATAATGCATATTGTATTTTATTTTTTTATCCCTTTTAGATAAAAATGTTCAAAACATACCTATTATTTATAGTCGAGAATGTTCTTCAAAATTTTTACCAGAACTTTGGATACTTATGCATAGAAATTTTCTTGTCACTTTCAGAGATCATGTGAGTTATTATATATATTATATACATTAAGGGTAAATATATAATTAATGATTTAATTCTTAATATTTTTATAGTTTTTAGTTAATGTAAGAATTTTTGTTCATTTCTTACTTGGTAGCATATTTGGAATTGTTTATATTGGACTTGGTGAAACTGCTATGCATGTGCGAGATAATGCTGTATTACTATTTTTTTGTGTAATGTTTATGTCATACATTGCAGCATTTACTATGTCTATAAAATGTTAGTACTTGTACAAAGAAAAATATAATTATAATATACATATTATATGTATATTAAATTTTGTAGTTCCATTAGAATTATCAGTTATGCAGAAAGAGTTTTTCAATCGGTGGTATTCATTAAGTTCATATTATATTTCTGTAACAGTTATAGATTTACCAGTACAAGTGAATATAATATTATATTAAAACTTTTTTTTTTTTTTATTATTAATGTATCTTATTACCTACTTATAATTTATTTTTATTATAACGATTATTAATACAATTTATAAACTTTTAATCTATTCATATTAATTTATATTTCAGATTTTTTGTACTATTCTGTTTTGCTTGTTAATATACATTTTATCTGGTCAACCACTTATATTTTTTAGAGTATCAATGTTTTTATTAATATTCATTGTAACTGGACTTATGTCACAAGCAATTGGAATGTTTGTTAGTACTTTATGCAAAAGTTTTATTGTGAGTTTTGCTAAAACTGATGTTCAATAAAAAAAAAAAAACTATAATAATAATTTAAAGTAAATACATTGTTCTAGGTTAACACTGTTGTAGTTGCATTAATACTAATGTTCTGGACTACTTATGCAGGTGGTATGATACGAATATCAGATACTCCTAAAATATATCGATGGTTATATGATATATCATTTATGAAACATGCTGTTCAAGGTGTATTACATTCAGTTTATGGTTTTAATCGCTCTGTATTGCCTTGTCCAGTTGTAAGTATAAATTTGAATGTATATTGTATTAAAAAGATTATGTATTTATATGTACTCATTTTTTAAAAGTATTAATATATCAATGTCATTGATTTTAACATTTTACCATGTAGAAAGAAAATAATTGTACTTAATTCAAATGGCCAATTTGTATTAAATACAAGAATAGAAATTATGAGATAATTTTTAATAATTATAATATTGTGTACTATTTGTTTTTATTTTTGTAGATGTTTTGCCCATATGGTTCACCAAAAGTAATGCTTAATACAATTGATATGGGTAAAAATTTGTATTGGATAAATGTTAGTTTTATTACTACCATTTATGTAATATTAAAAATATCTGCGTTCTTTACATTAAAATATAAATTGTCTACTGTTTGAATCAACATATCTAATTAATATTTAGTAAACAAGCAATCTCTATTAGATCTTTTATATTATTATAACAATATTGATAAATACATTTTACAATAAATATAACATATAAAAGTTGTTTTGTATTTCATTTATACATTGTTTATTAAAAAAATAACTTATATAAGATTATTTTTAAGTAAGTTTATACATAGTGTAGATTGTATTTAATATAATATCTTGTTTGGAAATAAATATCTTTATTATGAGTTTATAATGTATAAATTTATAATTTTGTAATGATGCTATTTTTGACACTATGTATTATAGAAAAAAAATAAAACAATAAATATTTATTATATTGAATTTATAATAAAAACCAAAGCAGTTGAAATCATTAAAATATTGTCAATAGATTTTTCACAAAATGCAGATAAATACTCGCATATATCTTTATTTTTTTTATTATTTGAATTTAAAATATAAAATGCTGTAACAATGACTGCTGCTGCTGTACTTATTTTATCATACTCAATATCTAATAAATCCAATCTAAAAAAATAAATAAATAATTTAAAACTGTGTTAAAATATCCAAAAGGAAATTTCAAGGAACCATTAGAGAATTAATAGACCTAACAGAGAGTAGATTGGATAACCAAATTAGACATAAAATTGTAGTGATTTATTCTATTTTTTTTATTTTTTGACCTGTTATACTTGTACTCGTATTAACATTTAATTATTTTTGTTGTATGGTTGTGTGTTTTAGGATTGTAATAGTTAGTTGCCATACGATAAATAAATAAATAAATAAATAATAATAATATAATATAATTATATATTATTATTATTTTTATTAATAAACAAATAATAAATATTCAGATTTATAATTTATAACATTTATTATTCTGTTAAAAGTTTTCATGGATTGAAATATTATTTTTGTATTATATTTATCTTATAAGTTTTATTTACTTTTCACAGTATGTATAGTTTCTATATCCTGTTTTTTGATACTGTAAATGATCATAAAGTTCTTGTTGATGAATATAAACAAAATCTGTGAGTAATAAACAAGTAGAATATAGACTTTCTGTAATATGAAATGGAATTATATCAATGAAAAATTCAACCATCATAAATATTGTTGGGTCACTCAGCTAAAATAATATTGTATTATTATCATATATTGTATACATTTTTATATTATTAATTTAATATTTAACAACCACCTTATAACCAACTATATGGAAGACTTTGGCTTCCGAAGAAATAATTTCTTTTTCTGTGTATGTATATCCTGCTTGTTTCAGCATAATTTTGATATCTTTTAATTTAAGACTCTATTTGATAATATAATATTATTTATTTTAACTATTATAATACTAGGTATATAATATAAGTTATTAATTATATTTTATATATTATGGATGCAAAATTATCTATAGTGTCCGTGTGAGATACATTAAAATATACGATACTAAGGTATGAGTAGACTTTACAATAAATAATGCAAGTACAATAGCAAAAATTAGGCAAATGCCAAATTATATTAGTTTCGAATAATTGGCTTGTGGCTCCATCCATAATATATGATCTAAGAAGTTTAAGAACCTTGTATATTAATGTTTGTGTTAATTACATTGTAATCTTAATATCTACCTAATACATTTAATTTTTATTTATAGATATGTTAGTATGTAAAAAATTTATATTACCTATTTTAAATAAATAATATTGTTATTATACAATAATTACCAATGGTTGTCCTGTATACTTTGATATCAATTGTATGCATGATATAACTTGCAAATAACATTGTCTCTTACAATGTTTTAATACTTTTTGCCATTTATTTGGATAATTATTATAAACTTCTATATACTTATGAATGAAGTATTCAGATAAAAATCTATTAAATAATAAATAAATTAATATAGTAAATTAGGTAGGTAAGTGTTGAAAATCAAATTAATTATTTATTTTTTATTAGGTATATTTATTATTTTGTACCTATCATACAATTCAATACATTTGTATTTAACAGCGTTATCCATACTAAAATTATCTGCAAGTTTAAATATAAATCCCACAACTTGTGGTGAAAATGATCTATATGGTAATGTGCCATTACAATTAAATACATTTAACTTCTGAATACTTTTTTTGTACAATTTGAACCATTCTAACATGTAAATATCTAATAAATTTATATTTAAAAATATATTTATTAGGTACCTACCTATTTAGTTAATATGAAAAATGAATAATTTTCTTACCTTTCCAATAGTTGTTATTAAATCTCATTTTGTGTACATACAAAATGCTATAAATTTATAATAATATATTATCAAAATAAAATACTATTGCACTTGATGTGGTTTTGATATTTGATTCAATTTTGCTCCTGTTTTTGATAAATATTTTATTCGAAAAAAAACTCTAGAAAAATAATATCTTCTTTAATTTAAGTTTAATCTAATCTGTGATTATAGTATTATATTATGTTATTCAGAATAATCAGGTGATTTAGTGATTTATTACAAAACGTTATATGCACCTACCTACTAATAATTTTAAAAACAATTTACAGTTTATGAAAAACAATATATTCGGACATCAGACATATGGTTAGGTCAGGTTGTTATTATTATTCTATTCTGTGATATGATAATTATTGAAGTATTTATAAAAAATAATATATTTTTAGTAGCACAGAATAGAAGTTAGTTGGGTCTCACACGTCACACCGGAGCAATAGGCAACGAGCAACTAGCATTCGATAGCATTCAGCAATAATCAACAGACAATACGTATTGCCCCTAGCTCTCAAATAGAAGCAACGCAGTAGCAACCATGTCATCGTCTGATGAAATCGTCGTTTTATTATTCTGGTGGAATTTAAGAAGAAGAAAAATGAAAAATAAAAAACGTAAATGTTGGATTAACCCAGCGTTTAAACAGCTTGTAAAATATGGTGCAAATGTCTATGCAGATGAACTTAAACTTCATCCATTGCAGTTCAAAAGCTGTTATAGAATGAGCCCAGATACATTTTTAATTTAATTAAGAAAAATTGAAAATGAGGCAACACAAATGTACATAATATATATATATATGTAATAACATATAATAAAAAAAAACCATACAAATACGAAGCTCGTATTGCTCAACACTGTCAATAAATATCGGTCATCCGGTTTATTACCTCCCAGGTAAAAATAACCGGGGGGTAATAATCGCCTGTTACATATCTAACGGGATGCAATATTAAAATATATAATAATTATATTATTATTATATTTGAATATTTAAATAATGACAGGACGTAAATTATCTCGTTATCAGATTACAAATCTGTTATATTATACACAAAACACAATATAATATAATTTAACATAGGTAGGTACTTTTTTATTATTTTTAAAGGAAAAAAAATTAAAATCGACCTATTATAATTAAACTGTTTTAATTTAATATTACTTCATCGAAAATAAGACACAGAAATGCCTACATATGATGTACCTAAATAATGAAAAGAAACTAAAAATAATAAATAAATAGGTACATTAGTGTAGTGTGAATTTTTTTAAATTAAACCTAAAAATATAGAAATATAGACCTAATTGTCTTAATAATTAATATATAATATATAATTACATCTACTCGTATGTGCCTAACCTATGTAAAAAAAGTGAGTCATTATAATATAATTATACCATTGATTATAAATACATATAATCATTGATTATACTTACTATATTTAATTAAAAATAATATTAATTAGCTATATTATTTAAATTTAAAAATTTGTAAATCATTTTTAAAATTTGACCAAAAAAATTTGTGCCGTTTTTTTACATTTAAATATTTTCAAGTCTAAACTTTTAAGTTATAAACTATAAACATAGTAGGAGTAAGTTATTTTAAATTATAACCATGGTTCATTGAACATTCGTCATATTATATCAAAACAAAAAACCTTTTTACAAATTTGTGTTTTGGAACAGTTACAATAAATCAACGGTTTAACTTTAACTACCCCTCGGATTTTGCTTACTTTTTTGTTTAACATAATATTTATAACTAGCTAAATAACCAGGTTTCGCCAGTGTGTAGTTGTTTTGTGTTACCTTCAACGTTTTTTTTTTTTTATATTACTGTTATAGGTTGTATTTGGAATTTAAATATCTTGAACCATAATTATTACGTTTTATAGAAACTCACAAACATTAATTTAAATTATTTTATAATAGGCGATATGTATACTGGCGATATTTATTCCATGCGATATAATGGAAGGCTATATTATTTCTTTACGATATAATGGTTTAGCGATATTTTGGTCACGCCTCACGCGATATTTTACCGACGATATTTTGTCGGCGATTCCGATGTTAAGTAATATGTAAGTATATTTCAGTAAAATTTTCAGACTTTAATACCAAAAATTGCCAATTATATCAAACATTATTTATACGCAAAAACGAGAATTTTACGAAATATCCAATGTCCTATATTTTTAAGAAAAATTAACCAAACGGATCCAAAATTTTACCAAATAAATATAGTAGCCATTTGAACACCATAAAAAATTTTCAGGTCTCTATCTTCAAAATTGCCTGAGTTATCGTGAATTATTGAAATCGAATTCGTCAAAATTTCATTTTTCATGAAAAATGCCATTTTTTCGTCGTTTTTTCTACCGCTTAGGCTTAGGGTCAATTTTGAGAAATTCAAAAAATGACCTAAATAAAGTACCGACTAGATCCACTTTCCAACCGGAAACATTATGCTATTCGTGAAAATCGAAGCATTATTTCGGGTCGTAAAAGTGTCTTCAGAATAAAAAGAAAAAAATAATAATCACACATCATTGTAAAACCAATTCGTTTCGCTCAGAATCTAAAATTGAGACTTGGCATTTTTCTAATATTTTGATACAATAGTAGTATGCAGGTATAATTCAGTAAAATTTTCAGACCTTAATACTTTAAACTGCCAATATAATCAAAAATTATATACATAAAAACGAGAATTTTAGGAAATATTCAAATTTCTATATTTTGTAAAAAAAATTAATGTAACCGACAACGGTTCTAAAAATTGTTCACATATAATATAATATAGTACTTAATATGGAACCACTGAATAAAATAAGTATCTATAGATAGTATATTATGTATAATATTTTAATATAATACGCGTCGACAGTATAACTTCTATTTCTTCCATAAATGTAATTGGAAAATCCCCTAAAAATAATGAGAATTTAATGTTTTCCATATAAAAACTTATATACTCGTATTATCTTGTCGATTTTTATTTCATTTAGCACAACCTTAAATTATGAGGAGACACTATTTATTTACTAGGTGGCACTTAATATGCTCTGAGCACTAAGCTGGTTGCTTGCTCAACACAATTTACAATTGTGTTTACCGACGGCGATAACTACAAATACAATTACCATATGGCATATGTTATTATTATTGTATGATGCAAATGCATATGGCATATACCATATGATAGGGATTCCCAACCTTTTTTACTTGACGGCACACTTGGTCAATTTATAAATTTTCACGGCACATAAATTATAAATAAATATTAAAACCAATAATATAATAATATTAAAACCGATAATTATTGATGATCTATAATAAAATTCCTATTATCAGATTTTTATTATTTGGTGGAATTTGTAAAGTAAAATTATTATAAATACTAAATATCTAAATTATATTGTGAAATATATTTAACACATTTAATACAATAAAAATTACTAAAAATTCATAAATGATTATCATTGTATGTACCAATCATAGAATAAAGATACCAATGAATAGCAAACAACTAGCTATCAACAGCTATCAGCAGTAAAAAATGTTCTAATTGTAACAAACGTAATCACTTTAGAAGTTTTTGTAAAGTGAGGTTATGCTAATTGAGAAATTAGAAAACTCTTATGATAGTTCTCATTTTTGTTCGGCTGTAAATCATTAATTATTTTGATTTTTCCTAGGCAGAAATGATATAATATATTAGAAATCAAAAAATCAGTTTAAAATTAGATACTGGATCCGACATAAATTTTCTACATTTACAGGATTTTAATTTTATTAATAATTCTTCCAATATAGAAAACTTGATTGTTGATAAATAACTAATAAATGTGCAGGCTTAAAGTGGTAGTAAAATTAATACTTATTTTACATTTCGTTTAAATGTAAAATTCAAAGAAAAAAATCAATTCTATGTTTGTAGTTGGGGAAAATCATTATCAATCAACATTAGGATTACATAGTTGAGTTCTGTTAGTATTTCATTTACCCAGCTGCTAGAGATTTATTACGGGTTATTGTATATTGTGTCTCACACTACATATTCTGTCTTCGTAGATTATTTAGCTGGTTGCTTGCTCAACACAATCTACAATTGTGTTCACCGACGTCGACAACTACAACTACAATTACCATATGTTATTATTAGTGTATGATGCAATTACATATCGCATATTACATATAAACTGATAATTCATAAATGTTTATTATTATATGTACCAATTGAATTATAATTATATTATAATAATATTATTATTGAATATATTAATAACATATGAAACCAGAAATGGAGAATACAAGTATTTTTCTTTTTCAGTAATAATAAAGTGAGCTTTGTGAACCAAATAGCTGGTTGATTGCTATTCAATTATTATAAAATTCTCTTTCTACAAGTATTTAATTTATCCAGCTGCAGCTGCTAAAGGTTCAATTCGATTTAAGCACTTCGTATTCTATCTTGGTAGATTAGTTAGCTGTTGCTTGCTCAACACAATCTACAATTGTGTTCACTGACGGCGACAAATGTCACAAAATACAATTGTAATATGATATTAATATATTCAATATAAATATCATATAATAATAGTTTAATTGGTATATATAATAATAAACATTTTCGTTTTATTAGTTTATATGTAATATGCGATATAATTGCATCATACACTAATAATAACATATGTTAATATTGTAGTTGTAGTTGTCGACGTCGGTGAACACAATTGTAGATTGTGTTGAGCAAGCAACCAGCTAACTAATAGAATATATTGTGTGGGTCATAATTCATAAAGAGTAAACCATATTGTACCTCTAGTATCTACTCGTAGATGCTGGAAAATAAAATACTACTATGAGATTTATAAAATTCAATATGAAAAAATGTTAAAATGTTGGTACTTCGGAATATATTAACTTTATAATAGGTGTGGCCACTACGAAGCTCACAAGCTGCATGCGGCTGTTAAATCAGATACGTGCGGCTCTTGAACCAAATTTAATACTAAAATTAATAAGTATATAATTCTGTTATAATCGTTAGAAACGTTATATAGTGTTTTTATTGTCGTCAGTTTCCTTTATAATTGCAGTCGTTATTAGGTATAGATTGGTACAGCGGCGGAGATTTGAGCATGTGTAGTGTGTAGCCAAAAATAGTTACGATGTTTTTCGAAAAACAGGGAGAAGCAGTCTAAAATAGTATAACAAAATAAGGTACTGGTTTGTTATAGCCCCGCCAAGGCGAGTGAAAACTTTATAGCCCCGCCACTCTTGTTTGTTATCGCCCCGCCGTATAGATATATTACACTGTTCCTACAATTATCGTGTTTAACTCGTGATAGATGATCTATTTTAGGAAATATTTTGATTTACAAAAAAAAAACGCAGTTTTCTTCAAATGGAAGGGACGCTCGCTACGCCTACCGGCTTCGCTCACTTCCTCAAGCGCCGCTTTGCGGCACTTTTCATGAGGATGGGGCTACGCCCCAAGGGACTACAAAATACCTACCTAATACCTACCCCATAGAACAGATACTGGTGCGGATAGGCAGTGGTTTCGTGTGACCTAAAACCTCGCTTCGCGAGACCTTTGGATATTTACTCCATGATTGGTACCCATTATATGAGTATTAGGTATTATTTATAGCGGGGCGATACATTTTTTACGGTGCACTAGCGGGGCGAACGTATTTCTATTCAATTAAAACATGTTCGATTATATAATATAATATTATGTTTATGTATATTGTGTGTATAATACGTATTATGTCTATGACTATGGCATCAATCGATTATGGACGGAAAATATATCATAAGTATAACTATTAAGTGATATTTGGATGACAACAATTTCAAGTTTCTTTTTTTTTTATTTTATGAATAAAATTTATAAATAATATTATAATATTACTTTTAACATGGGGCCCCTATCTAAAAATAAATCTCTGGTCAGGGAATGCAATGCATACCCATCGTCCCCTATTGTTGCGGCACTGAGCACTACATATTCTGTCCTGATAGATTAGTTAGCTGTTGCTTGCTCAACACAGTCTACAATTGTGTTCACCGACGACGACAACTGTCATATGTTATTAATATATTCAATATTAATATGAATAATATCAATATAATAATAATTCAATTGTTACATATAATAATAAACATTTATGAATTATCAGTTTATATGTAATATGCCATAAGTGATTGCATCATATACTAATAATAACATATGGTAATTGTAGTTGTAGTTGTCGACGTCGGTGAACACAATTGTAGATTGTGTTGAGCAAGCAACCAGCTAACTAATCTACCAAGACAGAATATGTAGTGTGAGACAGAATATACAATATTTATGAGTCCTAACTGAATTGAACTATGTAATCCTAATATTGGCTGACAATAATTTTCCACAACTACAAACATAGAATAGAGTTTTTCTTTGAATTTTACATTTAAATAAGTATTAAATTTACTACCACCTTAAGCCTGATCATTTATTGGTTATTTATCAACAATAAAGTTTTCTATATTGGAAGAATTATTAATAAAATTAAAATCCAGTAAATGTAGAACATTTACGTTGGATCCAGTATCTAATTTAAAACTAATTTTTTGATTTCCAACATATATCATTACTGCCTAGGAAAAATCAAAAAAATTAATGATTTACAGCCGAACAAAAATAAGAACTATCATAAGTTATCTAATTTCTCAATTAGCATAACCTCACTTTACAAAAACTTCTAAAATGTTCTAGTGGTTTGCTATTTAATTGGTACATACAACAATAATAATTTATGAATTTTTAGTTCACATGTTATATGCGATATGTAATTGCATCATACAATAATAACATATGGTAATTGTAGTTGTAGTTGTCACCATCAGTGAACACAATTGTAAGATCTACTAACTGAATATAATATATAGTGTTGGTAGGGTTGCCACCTCTCCGGGTTTACATATGAACCTACGGGCTACGGATTTAGTGAATTATCTCTGGGTCATTATAAAATAAGTACTATTTATATGTATTTTATCGATGAGCAACAATATTTTTGTGTATCATACCTAAAGGCAAAATATAAAAAAAAATACTATTTATTGACTTCTTGTTATATAGGTATAATAAAGATGTAATAATACTAAATACTAATAAAAATATATATTTCATCTTTTTTTTTTTAATAAAAAAAAAGAGTAAGATATCTACTTCTATATATATTAAATAAATAAATAAAATACTTGTGTTAAAAAATTTGATAAGATTTGTTTAATAATTAAATAAAAAAAATTATTATATATGGGAAAATGTCTATTTATCATTTTAACGTAAAATGTGTATTTAATAAAGTTGGATTTAAAATAAAATATAAAAGAAAAAAAAACACACATCATTGTAAAACCAATACATTCTTCGCTACGCTCAGAATCTAAAATACGAATAAATGATATTATTTTATTATATTTAAGCAAAAAATTTATAATTATATATTGTTACATATATTTCAAATAACTTAATTATTAATAATTTACTTATTTATGTAGTAACCTATATTTTTTCCAAATTCTTTTTCATTATATTTTTCGATAATTAGTAAATAATCGTCCATTTTATTAGAAAAGTTTAACAACATTAATCAGTCACGATATATTGTATCACATTTAGTAGTACCAAAATTATTATTCTAATAGTACTTTTATCTTTTGAATAAGGATATGTATTAATTTTTTCACGTAGACCAAGTATATTTATATCGAATAGTTGAATATTTGAAATACATTCTATTAAACACTATCATTAAAAGATAAATATACCCGTATAATTTATTTTAATTGTCCATTCTGACATTTAGTTTCCTAAAGCTACGGTCTCCAAGACGCGACATGTCGCCGCCCACTGTTTTTGTGGAAATTGTATTATCTGGTCAAGTGGTCAGCAAGACGCGACAGGTCGCGGCGTCTAAATTTTGGGTCGTCGCGACCGACGACACTACTGCTCTCGGAGCAGAGGCCGGCGACACATCACGACACAATGGTAAAAATGTTATTTTTGCCGTTGGAAGACAGGAAGTAGAAAAAAATAACATTCTATGTGATTTGTCGAATCCAAATTATCTATTAATCTCATCCTCATCTTCATCCATCAATAGTAGGGTTAAAATATTATTGTTATTAAAAATTAGTTTATCCATGTTATTAAAAATATATATTATAAATACTTGCGTATTTGAACAGATACAAAACTGAACTGACAATATTACTGTATGTAACCTGGACGAAAGTAATAATTTTATCATAGCGACATGTCGCGGTCGTCGCCTTGGAGACCACGCTAAAATAAAATGGTCGCGGCGACCGATAATTATCATCGGTCGCGGCGACATGTCGCGCCTTGGAGACCGTACCTAAACTGAGTGTTCTGTCAGAAACATTGAATAATTCGTAAAATTCTCGTCTTTGGTCTTTAGGTATATGTTTGATAAAATTGGCAATTTTTGGCATCAATGTCTGAAAATGTTACTGAAATATATTTACAAATTAGTAAATTACTATACACATCATATCAAAATATAAGAAAAATCCCTAGTCTCATTTTTTTTTTTAAAAAAGTAGCTGTTATTAATTAGTAATTTGATATTTTTAGTTAATCGAAAGTATTGTGAAAAAAATGACGAAAATACAGCATTGTCTGACTGAACTTCACTCAGAACCGTTTTTACGAATGGTTTGCCATTGAATTCAAATTATAATTAAAATTAAACATTATGATAGCACACCTATATCCTCTCCAGTGTTTCCACACCTGTATGTGTATCCCATATTCCCTTCCCTTGCTTTTTATGCATTTATTTACGTATTTTTAATTTTCACGAATAGCATATGTTTCCGGTAGGAAAGTGGATGTAGTTGGTACTTTATTTAGGTCATTTTTCGAATTTCTCAAAATTGACCCTAAGCGGTAGAAAAAACGACGAAAAAAAGGCATTTTTCACCAAAACTGAAATTTCGACAAATTCGATTTCAATATTTCTCGATAACTCGAGCAATTTTGTAGAGACTTAAAAATTTTTTGGGTGTTCACATAGCCAGTGGCGTAACTAGAACTACATGTTCAGGGGCCCATGGGCAAATTATAATGGGGGACCTTTGCAAAAGAATAAAAAAATTAATTAATAAAATATTTATTATGTCGCCATGTTTAATAAAAAATCTTTGTAATAATTTTTCGATAAAATATATAATATAATTAAAAAAAAAGAAAGATCTGATACTCCTGCCGCAGGGATATAGGTGTGCAAATCATAGTAAATTTATAAATTTTAATTAGAATTTGAATGCAATGATAAACCATTGCATTCGAAAAAACTATACTGAGCGAAGTTCAGTCAGATAATATAGGTATTGATTAATATATTGTCGTTTTATTTAACGCATAGGGTCAATTTTGAGAAATTCGAAAATGACCTAAATAAAGTACCAAGAACATTCACTTTCCTATCGGAAACATATGTTATTCGTGAAATTCGTACCATTATTTCGTGTAGTAAAAGTGTCTTCAGACTTAAAAAAAGACACATCATTGTAAAATCAATACATTTTTCGTCTCGTTCAAAATCTAAAATATTTGTTATCATTTTTATATTGACTGGAAACTGAAAGATATTAATCAGTCATAAAAACAAAAAAATAAAAATATCAATTTTAAACAGCTATAAAAAAAATTAAGACTATGGATTTTTCTAATATTTTGAATGTACGTATACTTCAGTGTTCAGTCAAATTTTCAAACCTTAATGCAAAAAATTGCAAATTTTATCAAACATTATATACAAAAAAACGAGAATTTTACGAAATATTCAAAGTCCTGAATTTTGAAGTTAGAGACTTAGGTGTTCACATAGCTACTATATATTATATGAGGTAAAATTTTTGAACCGTTTGGTTAATTTTTCTACAAAATATAGGACTTTGAATATTTCGTAAAATTCTCGTTTTTTTTTGTATATAATGTTTGATAAAATTGGCAATTTTTGGTACTAAGGTCTGAGAATTTTACTGAAGTATATATATATATTACTTAACATATAAAAATATTAGAAAAATCTCAAGACTCAAATTTATTTATAGGTGTTTAAAATTGAAATTTTAATAAAATCAAAATTTTAATAAAATCAATATTTAAAGTATTTATTATGGATTTTACTTATTTTTATGTATGAAGACATTTTTTCGACCAGAAATAATGCTCCGATATTTACGATAATAGAATAGATTTTCAGTAGAAAATGTAGTAGTTGGTACGTTAATTATATCGTTTTTTGAGTTTTTCAAAATTGACCCTATGCGGTAGAAAAAACGACTAGGTTAGGTTAAAAACTGAAATTTCGACGAATTCGATTACAATATTTGACGAAATGACGATACCTCGTGCAATTTTGAAATTATAGACTAGAAAATTTTATAGGGCGTTTATTTATGTACTATATGTCTATATGTGTACCTATATGGTTCCTATATGTGTATTGTGTAATAAAATTTTGTGTTTTAAATTTTCGAATTTAATGGTTCATAATTGCATTCAAATTCTAATTAAAATTAAACACTATGATTTGCACACCTGTATCCCAGCTCGTCTTTTTATATTATATATTTATATAATTTAAATTCAATATAAATGATTTGATATCATATAAATGAACACGTATTGCATTAAAATATATAATATATTATACACAGAAATATAACAATAATTATTATTGTGTAAATTTCCTCACCACCTTAGTTAATCAAATATCAATAAATAATATTTATCGTTATTTAATAACATGAGGTATTACACGAGGCGCGTTTTTTTTTATCGTGGTATCCCCGTTGAGGCCTAATCCACGTTTTAAAATTATACCAAAGAATAAATTATAAAATAACAATAATTATACATACCTATGTTTTTGATTAAACAAATAAACGAATACCTACTAAAAAATGCAATTAATTCTATTATAATAATATAATTTTAATTATCTATTTCTTATATATACATATCAAATTGTTGCTAACAATAAATTATTTTATTTTTGTAAAACTTATTATAATAAATACTTTAAATTTGAAAATAAATAAAATATCAATTATTTTAAAATAAATATTTAAAATTATTTCACATAATTTAAATACTAATTATTAATATAAAATGTTTAGGTTATAATTACACTGTTACAGCTCTCTACTTCTCTTGTAAGGTGTATCTCTATCACGTTATGACGTTTCTTACACTTCATAGTTCATAATTCATTTTTAATTTAATTTAACTTAATTACTTATTTATAATTAACAACCTAAAAAAACACGTATAATCATGTTATTTATTATATAAATGTATTTATTCAAATTCAATAATGAATAAAAATAAAGTATAATGAATATTACCTGTCAAGATTCTACATTGATGAAATGATGAAGATAAAATATTTTTCATGTTTTCAAATACTGTAGTATTAACTTAATTAACAAAAATTGTACATTGATTTAATAAATTGATTCATACTGATAATTAATACCTATGTAGTATTTATACATTAAATTTGTTGTTCACGAAATCTCGTACCGTAAATAGGTATGTAAAATACAAATTTTGTAAAGACCATACCTTTATTTTATATAATTATTAGGCCATGTCCTACGTAAACACGACAAATACGAAAATCGTTGTACGACGCGACAAATGCGATTTTTATTACGAAAACTACCCAAACAAAATTATTACGCAGTGACATATTATCTGGTCAGCCTTTTACAAATTTAGAGTCTACTTATATAATAACAACATTTTTTACTGTAGTAAATTATTACTAAAGGTTATGGCTCTTATTACTAAAATAATATAAAAATAATATTTTTGACTATAGTTACGTTACGTTCACCACTCTTCCATCAAATTCCGATATCATTTTGAAATTCCTTATTGATTAAATCTACATATTTAATCTATTCCTTAATATTACAAATTACAAGAAACTTTTATTAACTAGCTTCCAGTGGGATACAGGTTCGCGTGAAAACCTTTACCACCACCATAGCTTTTCCGCTACCACGGGGTTCTGGTGGAGAAGTAATTTCTTCGGGTACATTGAGTCCAACGGAAGTATATTTTATGGGATAATGATTAAAGTATTTTATTAGCGCACTCACTAACCTTGTCAGTTTCCAGTGGGATACAGGTGCGTGTGAAAAGCTTTACCACCATCATAGCTGCCAGTGGAATACTGGTGGGGTGAAAAACCGCTCGAGTTGAGCGAATTTCTAAATTCCATCTGGTAATCTGCAGCGACATCACTCTGAACGCAATCGATGCTGAAATATTGTCTGGATTCACCGTCGACGCGGTATTTTAGTATGGAATCGTTCATCTATCGACAATCATCGTTAGTTGAGCACAATATGACCTTGTTTTTGTAAGACTCCAAAGTCTCCAACGACATAATCGCTGGAAATATGAAGTCCTCCAAAGGTTCCAGACAGATGAATCTGTCCGGTATGCAGATCGTACACTCACCGTAAGTGACGATATTACCGTTGCCAAGCAGGAAGAGCCAAGCAGCGAATTCTCCGTCACCATCAGCACGCATGTTTGCCACAGACTGAACTTCTCCATTTGCGGCCATATATGTTGGACTTAATGCAGGTATTAATGATGTCAGAACGGCAACCGCGCTGGACCACATGCAAGATCTGTCTGAAGTCTCCGCCGAAGAGGAACAGTTTGCCGCCCAACAGCAAATCCGTATGCATGATGTCCTTCAACAGACGGTCAACGACAGTCAACTGTAGACCAGGAGACATCTGTGCTTCATCCCAAAGGATGAGCGCAGCTTCTCGTATTACGTCCACTCTCCGCGATTGCAATTTGACGGTGGAGGTCGATTCGATGGTCAGAGTACTGAACGGTAGCCCAAAAGTAGAATGCACCGTCCTACCGCCCTCCGAGAGAACAGCTGCGATACCCGTGAACGCCACCGCCAGAACACTCCGTCCTTGACCGTGGTTGACAGCCATCAAGCATGAATAAATCATGGTCTTGCCTGTCCCATCGACGAACCTAACAGCTTGTTGGCGGGACGGTCGTCCGTCACTGCTGCCATGACTCTGTCGAACACAGTCTCGCCGCGAAATCTACAATCAAATGAACCTGGCAGCTGTTATAAAGTTCCAACGGGTTCGCGGGCGAGCAGTACCATCAATACCCGCAGTTGCCGAGGAGTATCACGATCGGCTGTCTCCGCCAAGCAAACCTAAAAACCTAAACATTAAACCTAACCTAACAGCCTGTTGGAG
>JAIUCT010000016.1:7966271-7991312 GCA_021307375.1 Tetraneura akinire | reverse complement strand
TAGATAACTCGCGATCGTCAACAATGCACGTGTCACGTATACGTATTTTGGTTCAGTATTTATAAGTTTATAACCAAACCGAATGTTATTGGGAAAACACAGAGGATAAATTAAACAAATTTATAAATTTCAATAAAATTGGTAAAAAAAAAAATAACAATTTTGTCGCCCCCTTGGATGTGGCGCCCTGGGCGAGCGCCCAGGTCGCCCATAGCTTCCGCCGGCCCTGACTGGACAGGTACATTTTTTGAAATATTTGAATATATTGACATAAAGTTATTTGAATATATTGATGATACACATACTACATACAGATGAGGTTTCTTGTTCATCAAGTAATTGATCCAGTGTTCTTAAAACAGTATTTTTAAATCTACGTTGATTTTTATCATTGCGTTTTTTAAAATCTGGTATTATACTTTTTAAAAATAAAAGTTCAGATGGATCTTCAACTGGTTGAACTTTTGGAGCAGTTTTAGATTTTAAATAATTTATCATTGGTTCTGTAATCATCTCACTTGCCAGAACTATAGTATTTTAATTATTATTATTATTAAATGTTATATTATAAAATAAAAGGAATTATATTTCATCAGTATACTTGTATTTTATGTCAACCAGGTACGTATTTAAGGGGGCGCTAGGGGCGATCGCCCCCCCCCCCAGGACCGTTTACAGAAGTAAGTGTTTTCAGAATATTTATTTATATGTATGGATTCTAAAATTTTCGTTTTACTAAAAATATCAACTTAAAACAGCTATAAAAAAAAATTGTGACTTGGGATTTTTATAATATTTTAGTATGATGTTAAGTAATATGTAAGTATACTTGAGTAAAATTTTCAGACCAAAATACCCAAAATTGACAATTATATCAAACATTATATACGTAAAAACGTGAATTTTACGAAATATTCAAAGTCCTATATTTTGTAGAAAAATTAACATAACGGTTCCAAAATTTTACCACATATACAAGTATATAATAGCTATGTGAACACCCAAAAAAATTTTCAGGTCGCTATATTAAAAATTGCCTGAGTTATCGTGAAATATAGAAATTGAATTTGTCAAAATTTCATTTTTCGTGAAAAATGCCGCTTTTTCGTCATTTTTTCGAAGTTTTTTCTACCGCTTAGGGTCAATTTTGAGAAATTCAAAAAATAACCTAAATAAAGTACCAACTAGATCCACTTTGCTACCGGAAACATACCCTATTCGTGATAATCGGAGCATTATTTCGGGTAGTAAAAATGTCTTCAGAATAAAAAAAAAAAAAAAAAAAAAAATCACACATCATTGTAAAACCAATACATTCTTCGCTTCGCTCAGAATCTAAAATTACATGATGTTAATATTTTTTTTTTTTTAGAAATAAATTACAATTTATAAATGATTAAATTGATTTGTTTATTAAAATTATTTGATTATAAATTGATAAAATATGTGGTTGTAATATAAATTATTAGTTAGTGTAAAATTATAATTTCTGTGGTGGGGAGGGGCCTCAAATTTTTCATTGCCTAGGGCCTCACAAATGTTTAATCCGGCACTGATTATATGTACCAATTGAATTATAATTATATTATATTAATATTAGTATGGAATATTGAATATATTAATAACATATGAAAATTGTATTTCATGATATTTGTCGCCGTCGGTGAACACAATTGTAGATTGTGTTGAGCAAGCAACAGCTAACTAAACTACTAGTACAGAATATGTAGTGCTTAACCCAAATTAAACATCTAGCAGCTGGGTAAATTAAATACTTTTAAAAAGAGAATTTTATAATAATTGAATAGCAAACAACCAGCTATTTAGTCCACAAAGGTTACTTTATTACTGAAAAAAAAAAAATACTAGTATTCTCCACGTCTGGTTTTAAACCAGTATTACATAATCTTTATACCTCCGTAGCTTTATTGATTGTCGCCCCGATTACACCACATTTACATATTATCGTGACCATTATAAGTTAGTTTCCTCCGAACAGACGATTTAACTTTTTTAGTATCCAGATTACAATGACAATAGTGTTTCGGTGATGAACAACTGGAATCTATGTTAATCTCCTTACAATTAACAATCACTTTTTTATCATATATCTTCTTCACCATAGGAGCATT
Organism: Tetraneura akinire; assembly: GCA_021307375.1. Classification (NCBI taxonomy): domain Eukaryota; kingdom Metazoa; phylum Arthropoda; class Insecta; order Hemiptera; family Aphididae; genus Tetraneura; species Tetraneura akinire. Next base: position 7,989,180 of record JAIUCT010000016.1, on the reverse strand, counting down.
CAATTTCGAAGTAGCTGTACTTCGATATTCATCTATATTCAACCCTAATTGCTCCTGAACCGATGGTTTAACTGTTCCAAATTCCAATATCCAGGTTAGAACAACAATAGGTATTGATTCGATGATGAACAACTGCAATCTATATTAATACCATTACATATAAAATATGCTGTTTTACCACTTCTCTGATCCACCAAAATCAATTTTGAAATAGCTCCACTTCTATATTCATCTTGATCTTGCACTGATGATGAACTTGTTAAGCCACTCTGACTGTCACTGGTAGCCATCTATCACTCTGGCGGAGCTCTTCGTACTTGTAATTTCTTCTTCTTGACCTTACTTTGTATAGGTAAGCGTGAGACTTAGAACATGGTGTACTACTACTTATATAGTGAGAAATTTTCCTCCAGAGGCATGTTTGACTCTTCATAACTAAGTAAGATATAAATAGATTATAGTACAGCTTTTGTAATATGATAAGGAATTAAGGAGTGTAATAAAGCCCCTTTTAAATTTAATGGAAAGATACCATAGAAAAGGTAATAAAGATACCTAACATTGCTTCTGCTTTATATCATATCATGAAGTTTCATAAATATTTGTATATATATCATTGAGATATCACCTTTTATAAAAGCAAAAGTTTCTGTTGTCATAATCAAGCTATCAATATTCGATTTGTAGAAATTGTTTAATGTGAATGGTTTGGCTTCCTCAATACAAAAGCAAAAAGTCATATCTTTATAACGAAATGTAACATGCTACATTTGATAGCAACATACACTAATAATAACATATGGTGATTGTAGTTTTAGTGGTCGACGTCGGTGAACACAATTGTAGATTGTGTTGAGCAAGCAACCAGCTAACTAAAATATCAGGACAGAATATGTAGAGTGAGACATATAGAATAACCCATAATGAGCCTCTAGCAGCTGGGTAAATCCTAACTGAATTCAACTGTGTAGTCTTAATATTGGTTGACAATGATTTTCCACATTTTATTCAAATGAAATGTAAAATAAGTATTAATTTTACTAACACCATAAGTCAGCAAGTTTATTGGTTATTTATCTACAATCAGAAGGTCAGAGTGACAATCGAGAAAGCTACGGAGGTGTGAACCACCGTAGCAAGACATTGACAGCGGATGGGTAATCACCCCTGGAAATATAGCCAGTAGGCTACATTAGCAGTAGCCTTGACTACTACCACTCCCCCAACCAGAAAGGACAGTAACATACGGACACCAAAAATAATTCTACCCACTAGGCGCCCGACGCTATACGAACGATTATTAGTTTAAAACCAGACATGGAGAATATCAATATTTTTATTTTTATTTTTCAGTAATAGAGTGACCTTGTGGACTGGTTAGCAGTAAAGCAATAGCAATAGCTGGTTGTTTGCTATTCAATTATTATAAAATTCTCTTTTTACAAGTATTTAATTTACCCAGCTGCTAGAGGTTCAATTTGGGTTAAGCACTACATATTCTGTCCTGGTAGATTAGTTAGCTGTTGCTTGCTCAACACAGTCTACAATTGTGTTCACCGACGACGACAACTGTCATATGTTATTAATATATTCGTTTTTAATATGAATAATATCAATATTATAATAATTCAATTGTTACATATAATAATAAACATTTATGAATTATCAGTTTATATGTAATATGCCATAAGTGATTACATCATATACTAATAATAACATAATATGGTAATTGTAGTTGTAGTTGTCGACGTCGGTGAACACAATTGTAGATTGTGTTGAGCAAGCAACCAGCTAACTAATCTACCAAGACAGAATATGTAGTGTGAGACAGAATATATAATATTTATGAGTCCTAACTGAATTGAATTATGTAATCCTAATATTGGTTTACAATGATTTTCCACAACTACAAACATAGAATAGAGTTTTTTCTTTGAATTTTACATTTAAATGAAATGTAAAATAAGTCTTTTAGGTTTAATCTAGTCCCAATATTTTTCAACACAATTTGTCTTAAATTTGATGTAACAAAATAACTTAAAACTAAATTTTTAATAATTCACATATATAAACATCAATATAAATATTAATAATAATATAAAAATATTATTCCACTTTTTTAGTTCGAATACTAAATCAATATACAGAAAAAAATTACCCACTACTTATAATAAATACATAAAAATGAATAAGCTTAATTATAAATAAGAATAATTAAATACAGTGACGTGGCGAAGAGGCAATAGAGAGGTGGCCACCTCTGCAGACATCGTTGCGGGATGGTGAGTGGTCATTAATAAATTAGCTGATAATTATATTATTATTATTATTATTATTATTATTATTTAATATATCAAAATATTAGAAAAATTCCAAATCTCAATTATTTTTTTTTTACTAAAATGATTAATAAAATAGAAAAAAACAATTTAAAATTTTTGAAAATGCTATTAAAACATACTTGCCAATTTGTTAATGTATTTCTGAAATATTAGTAAAATCTCAAGTATGAATTATTTTTTATGGGTGATGAAATTTGTGTAAAATCGATATTTAAAGTTTTTACGAGTACCTACCTATATTTATTTTTATTATTATTTCTCAATATTTTAAAATAATAAATAAAATTAACAAAAAAATTTGAAAATTTGATTGAAGCTCAAATACATATTACTATATTAGGATATAGTTCCAAATAATTGTGAATGCAATATTTACTTTTTTTTTATATAGGTATGTATTTATAACTGTTTAAAGTATAAAAAGATCTATACTGCTTGGAAGGGATACAGGTCTACAGAGGATATTGTTAAATTAAAATTAATCACCATGATTTTCACACCTGTATCATTGCGGCAGGAGTATCAGTTCTTCTTTTTGATCATGGATTTTTTTTACAGATTATAATTATTTAAGGTAAAGGTTTAAGGTCATTGTTTAACAAGGGGGGCACGATGCCCCCCACATTAGCCTATCAATTTTTTAAGCGTATAACCCATTAATATCAATGGTATAACCACTAATAAATTTAGTAAATTTACGACTTCATCCCTGCCTTTACATAAATAAACATTTCAAATTTCTTATCTATGGAATATTCAAAATAATTTATTGATAATAATTATTAATTGATATTCAAGTGGATATAAAGATAATAAGATGACTACTGGATGAGTGAATACTGAATACCTACTACCAAAGTACCAAGTTTTCAAGTGACTTAAAAAAATGTAAATTTTGTATAATAAATAAATAAATTAGCCACTTCGTACCTATAAAGAAAATATAGAAACTAATTAATTTAAAGTGCAGCAATCAAGACAAATATTTAATAATTTATTAGATTAATTAATCAAATTAAATTTATCTGAAAAATTGAATTATGCATAAACACAAGTACACGATCACGAGGAAACACCTTGAAATTAGGTATTACTGCAAATTAAAATTCAAACACGTATTATATATTATTTAAATTATTATTATTAATTATTATTTTTTTTTTTATCTTTAATAAGCAGAAATAACACATACACATATGATCACTGCCGTTACAATACCATTGCACATTCCAAAAAATGTTGTACAAATAGGTAGGTATGTGAATAATTCATTTTTACATCAAACTATTAACTACATATTTTAAAATGATCTCATGTCTACTTTCTTTAAACATATTCCTAATTCTTATTGTATACACTCGGACAACTTATTTTTGTTTGTTTAACTATCATTAATTAAAAACAATAAATATTAACAGATTTATTTTATGACTCATCAATTACATAATATATTTATGAATGTAAAGCTTAATTGGCAATATTGAAATAATTCCTAATCATGTGCCTAATGTCTTAACAGTATAGCACCTACTGTAATTTAATCTATTCGGTTTTAATGTTTTATTCAATTGACCTTTGTATTGTATGATGTTGTTTGTTAACAGACATGTTTATACTACTAATGAGAATAATTTTACAATATAATATAGTATAATATTTTGGTGACTACTTGACATGGAATTGAATTCAATGTTATCAAACAAAGGATTAGACTTGAAATTTGTGGATTTAGCATATGAAGTTAATGCGTGGACGGATTTATTTAAAATAGGTACCTATTGAGTATTGTTATTAAGTGTTTGATTTAAAAATTAATATGTATATATATATATATTTATTTATATTTGTTTATGCAGAAAAGAAAACTATTTTAAAAGGGGTGAGTGGTACATTCTATAAAAGTCAACTATGTGCAATCATTGGATGTTCGGGTTCTGGCAAATCATCCTTATTAAATGCATTATCTGGTTATAAGTGAGTTAAATATGTTTTAATGTTCAAATCAATTTGTTCAATTAAATAAATAATTAATAGATAATTAATTTTATATTCTAATTGTGAAATTAATTTAATTAGTTGAAACTAACAATATTAAAAATACAAACAAAATTATGTTTTTACTTTATAGATAAACTGAGTAATTTATTTATAAGACTATCATAACTTTTATATGAGTGTCCCAATAAGAATGATTGATTTAATTTTGTTGTTACTTACTAAAAAATTATATGAATCTAGTATATATTCTCCGATTTATGTATGGAATATAACATCTAGCATATGTTCACCTCAGCTTTGCTGGAAAGCTTTAGTTCTAGTCAGAATTTCCCATCACTTTCTTAACATCTTGAGTTATTTTTCACGTAATAACATAATTATAATATGGATGAACAGTATAGGAGGTAGCAAACCTAGTAGTCCTGCTAGAACCACTTATCCGTTATATCAATATCATGTAAAGCTGGCCACAAGATCTTTGTAATCATCTTGTTAATATTCTCCAGTTATTGTTAGTATGTTTACATGTTCATCTTGAAAAAAATATGAACCAATAACATGTCCACTCTATAAAAGCTGTACCATACAGTTACCCATCCAGAATGCATTTGATGTTTAGTTTCCTTTGGGGTTATGTCAAAGCTCATGTTTACGAAATCAAATAATGGACAATTGAAGAAATTCTTCATGTCATTGGTGAACTAAACATGTCAGAAAATGATGAAAAATTTTGTGACCAGAACTAAAGCTTGCCAGCGAAGTTGAGGTTACATATATGCCAGATATTGTATTACATACATACATAAATTGGAGAATATATTATACTACACATTCATAATAATTATATTGTTCAAAATAATTTTTTTTGATAAAGTAATAACAAGATTAAATCTGGTGTTCTTATTGGGACACCTATACAATAATGTTAGCTTATGAATTATATTATAAAAAAATGAGATGCTAATTAATGATTATAATACAGATATGTATAATAAACAGTCAATAATATAAAGGAATTTTATTATTTTTTAAGGTCTAGCGGATATACAGGAACAATATTGGCTAATGGCAAACCTCAAGAATTGGAATCATTTAAGAAACAATCATGTTATATAATGCAAGAAGACCAACTTCATATGCAACTAACCATCAGAGAAGCTATAGAATTTGCATTAAAATTAAAATGCTTAACTTTATCATTAAATCCATGCAAACATAAGATGGTAAACATTAGTAATTTTATTACAATAATCTCAATATTTGCCAACATAGATGTGTTATATAATTTTAGATAGACTATATTTTGGAAAGTTTAAACTTGTTCAAAATTCAAGATACAATAACAATGAATTTATCAGGTGGTGAACGTAGAAAATTATCAATTGCATTAGAGTTGGTTAATAACCCAAGTATTATGTTTTTTGATGAACCAACCAGGTAACCTACAAATATAAATAATTTATTATTTCAAACAATATAAAAATTATTTCTATTTGGGTTTATTTTTTCAATAGTTAATCAATAGTAATATTATTTTTTAATTATTTATTGTTATTAATATTTTTTTTAATTGTATAGTCTATTATATATCATTTTATGATTATTATAATTGCACAAAAATAATGAATTTTTTTTAAAATTATTATTTAGTGGATTGGATAGTTTGTCAGCAAACCAAATCTTAATTACTTTAAAAGATCTCGCAAATTCTGGTCGTACTATCATATGTACAATACATCAAGCGTCTACTTCACAATTAAAGATATTTGATGTATTATATGTGCTTACTCCATCTGGACATTGTATTTATCATGGTATGACATCAAATTTATTGGATTATTTAGCAGTTCAGGGTCTTCGTTGTCCATTGTATCACAATACTGCAGACTACAGTTTGTATAATAATTAATTAAATCATGTAATTTTTACACAAATTATTAATTATTTATGGTTTTATAGTTATTGAAATAAGTCTTGGAGAGTATGGAGATCATGCTGATAAATTGGTAAAATATATTGATAATGGAAAGTCTATGGAATGGATAAAAATTACTAGTGATGAACATAAAGATATAAGTAAGTTTAAATGAGAAATTTTTAAGTTAAAAGTGTTTTTGTAATTTTTATTACAATGTTTAATTTCTTATGTAACTTTTATATATTTAAATATTTTTTTATTCTAAATTAATTTTAATTTCTTTTACAGAAAAACACTTACCAATTATTGAAATTGATAATAGAGGTAAAAATAATAAATATATTAAGTACAATAATTACAATAACTTTATCATTCAATTCATTATCTTATTGCATAGATGCACAGTTAGGATATTAAGAGAAAAGGTATGTATTATACTTAAATTTATTTCCATCAAATATATTTTTATAAAATTTAATTTATATTTACAGTTTATCATTACAAGATTAATGGTACATATTGTTGTTAGTGCTGTATATGGATGGATATATTTTGATATTGGGATTAATGCATCTTTTATTCATGATAATTTAATGTTATTGTTCTTCAGTTTAATGTTTATTATGTATACTGCTAGTTCTTCAATGATAATCAATTGTAAGTGTCCCAGGTTTCTCATATTTAAATAAAATTTATGAATTTATGAATTTATAATCTATGTTATATAATAACAAATACTATAACTATACTCTAAATGATAAATATTTATGTATGTATATTATAATTATATTTGTATTTTAGTTCCCTTAGAATTACCAATACTATCAAAAGAACATTTTAACCAATGGTATTCACTATCATCTTATTATTTAAGTTTAACAATAGTCGATTTACCAATTCAGGTAATGTTAATTATATTATTTTAATTGGGTAATTAACAAAAATAAAATAATTTTTAAAATATGTGTTAGCATTAATAAATAGTTAACACTTACTTAACAGAGTAATAATAATAATTTAATAAATCTGACATACATAAAAATAATTATAATTAATAATTATCAAACGTATTATTACACATATATTTTAATTCATTTTATATTAATATAATATTACTTTTCAGATTGTATGTACGTTTTTATATTGTGCTGTTTTATACTATTTCACTGGACAGCCACTTGAATGGTCAAGATTTGGATTTTATACAATCATGATGTTAATGGTAGGACTATTATCGCAAACTATTGGCATGTTAATGGGAACAATCTTTAACGATTTAAGAGTAAATATTTTGTATTTATATAGTTATTGTATTAATTATATTTTTTATTATTAATATATATATATTTTTTTTTTTTTTTTTTGTCTTTACAGTTTAGCACAATTTTAACAAGCTTTTTGTTAATGCCATGGATGATGTTTGGGGGGGTTTTTATTAAAATATCTGACACACCCGAACTTTTTCGATGGTTATTTAACATTTCTTTTATGAAACATGCAATGGAAGGAATAGTACACTGTATTTACGGATTAAACCGTCCCAAGTTACATTGCTCTAAAGTATATTGTGCTTTGTTACTTTGAAAATTGTATTTGTAAATTAATAAAACATATTCCAGGTTTATTGTTACAACACTTCACCATCAAATGTACTAAAAGATTTGGACATGCCAGTTAACAAGTATTGGCTCAATTTTCTAGCTATTACAACTATTTATTTATTACTTAAAATTCTCACCTATATAGTGTTAAAAAAAAAGCTAACATTACATATTTAACTATTTTAGCTGATGCTAATTTGTTTTCTTGTTTTTTTTATCTAATTTATCATTTAATTGACTTTCTTTAAAATTTGTTTAATAAGTGATCTCACAATTAGAATTACAATATGAAATACCTATAGTAAATATTTTACTTTTATAATGTAAATGTAGTTTTTATTAATATTTGATAAACTGTTTATTTTATTAACTCTGCCAAAGATTAAATATAAAAATAAATAATATTAACATAAAACCAAAAAAAAAAAAGATTATATTATATTATATTATTTTATGTATAGTTGGAATTGGACAAATATGTTAGAGTAGTTACTAGTTACCATGTCATTTTTATATGTTATATGTTTATATTGTTTTGTTTTACTACATGTGTATTAATTTTTTATCAGAGAACTTGTTTTACAATTGTATTCAGTTGAAATAATAATTAAACCTCAAAATGTAAATTGATAAATCAGTCTTAGTGAAAATTGAATTTTTTTTATCCAATAAAAAATCATACATGTAAACCAATTGTAGTAGCAAAAGTTAAAAATGTATTTTTGATTAATAATTTTAAACATCAAATAATATATTGCTATTTTTTTCTAATTCCATTTTTTTAGTTATATAGGTAAAATATTAAAATTTGTAAGTGCGATACTTATATTGTGTATACACATTGTAATATATAATTTTACTAACATATAATAATATATTTTATATTTGTGTTAAATTAGGCAGGCACTAAGTATTAAATTCAATAAATAATTAAAAAAATTGACTAGATACTATGAAAAATTATATTCGGTGGTGTAATTTGGGAGTAGCAAAGGGCTCTACTTGGTAAACTCTTAATTATTTGTCAGGTTTGCAAAGATGTAATTTTGAAATTCCTAAATTATTAAAATTTTTAAATTATAAATTTAATTTAATATTTAAAAATAATATATTATGTTTAAATATAAAATAATCTAGACATTTTTACCAAAATTGCATATTATGTAGGTATAAGACATAAGTATTACTGTACAAGTTGTATTTTATATAATCATATACCAACAACTAATAATGTAGAGATGCCCAGAAATATTCCGTTCAGGCTACAGTTGTATAGTTGATGAAAATTAATCATAAATGTATACGTATTTAAATATTTCCTAACCTAACCTTTTCTTTAAAATAAGTAATAAGTAATTTTTAATTTCATTGTATAAATGTTTGGATAATCGAGTAAAATAATAAAATATGTGTCAATTGATTATATATACATATACATTTTTATTAGAAATAATACATTGATATGAAAAATTTCACTATTGATATTTAAAAAAAAAATAAAATAAAGTTTATCTGATTAAATTTTAATGGCTTATATAATAAAAATAGAATGAATTTTTTTAAAAAAAATCAACTAAAAGCGTTAAATTTGCATCAGCATAGTATATATTTTTAATATGAAAAACTACAGTTTATAAAAACAATCAATGTAAGTAAAAACAAATAACACAATAATAATTTACATATATATTTTTCTCATAAAAAAAAAAACAAATAAAATAAACTATGCACCCATTTAATATTCTATAAAAATTTGGAAAACAATTAAAAAAAGTAGGTTTTCATAAAATGATTGTATGATATAATAAATGTTTGTTGTATTCAATATTAATACTCTATAGGAAAAATTAAATTGTTAGTTGATGCCTGTTTGGCAAGTGAAGCATTTTTTCTAGCCGATTTACTTTTACGTCGTTTATGATCTTTCTTAGAATCTGATACAATTGTAACTTTTTTTGATACATTCATTGAATTACTACAGTTATCATCAGACATTTCACCAGCACTACTTTCTGATATGCTGGTTTCTTCACTTTCTGAAACTAAATTTACTGGTCCATATATTTTATCTTCAGCTTCAGATGCTTCACTTTCACTAGGTGTATTATACTCTCGTATATTACGCTTACGTTGTTGACGTTGTCTGTGTTTTTTCGCTTGTGCTGCTATGCTAATATTAAAGCTAAACATAAAAATATTTTATAATGTAATTTTAAAAATATTAAATTCTATATAACATACTTAATTTTTTTTTCAATAACATGATCATTAAAACGAACAGTCTTTTTACTATTCAAATCGTTAGAACTTGATTCTAGTAAATCTGAACTTTCAGTGTCTACATTGTCCACGGTTGAACTATATATTTTAGGGGACAAAACAATATCATCACTACTGCATTCAGACAAAGCCCTTTTTTTCAAAATTCCACGCTGTTGAAAAAAATACATATATTAAAATTATTTTATTTTATTAATTTAAATTTTATTTTTTTATACTTACAATAGCTGGTCTTATATTATTAAAATTTGTAGGTAATGAACCGGGTATGAAGTCAACTTTTTTCCCAGATTCTGGTAAACTGCCAGTAGTAACTATTGGTATAGCATTTGATTTTTGAATTTTCTTCCCTTTTTTATTTTTTGCCCTAATTGTTTTGTTATTCTTGTCTTTGGACTGACAGCTGTCCCCATTCTTCTTAGTTTTGAGTTGTTTAGGATCTTTTAGTTCGATTTCTTCTTTACTATTATAAAACACATTATCATCAACATCATCATCATCATCATCATCATCATCACTATCATTGAGAGAAACTAAAACACCATTGGCTAAATCCTTGGAATTTTCTTTATGCATATCCATTTCAATAAATTGAATTGCTAAATTATCTTGATCAAGTCCATACCAATACTGTTTACAGTCTGGTTTAAAATTTACATCAAATTCTAAGACCACATCATTATCAGAAGGCAATACTTTAATATCAGACTTTAATAAGCTCGATTTGGATGGAATTTGTATACAAAAGGCAAACCATATGGGAAAAAATCCTGAACCAATAGAATAAAATTTACCAGAGATCAAATTGTGTTCATTAATAACTATCACATTAATTGTTGTGGGATCAACATTCTTCACATTAAGTGTAAGAATACATTTATTTCCAAAAATAAATTCGTGTTTTGGTAGGGTATAGTGTACATTTTCATTACTTTTGCTATTATATTCAATGTCATTATTATTTTCGTTTGTGTGTTCATTATGATGTATGATATTATCTTTGTTATTCATAGATTTATTCTTTTGGTCATTACAATTTTCTAAATGATGGTCATTTATGATGTCAACATTATGATCATTTTCAGAAATTTGATCTTCTAACGTATCCACTTCACTGACAAGATGTTTTGTATATTCTATTGACGGCTCCTTTCTCAAAACTGGAAGGCTCACAATTAGTTTCTTTGTGCTCTTATCAAATGTAGCATTACCTTCATCTTCAAGTACATTGTAAGGTAAATTAATTTCAAGTTTATATTTTGAAGGCTTATGACAAACCAATTTCAAAGATTTTGGAAGTACATCAAGTTCTACATTAGCAGAAGAGTCTAATAACGGTAAATTAATTTCAACAATTAGCTCTTTTGGTATTACTGCATTCATTTTACAATGCATATTGTAACCATGTTCCTGAATATCTATGTCCGAACGATATTTAATTGTGTACTTAGGAACAGTGTATAATGATTTTTGATTTAACGTACCTAGATCATAATGTTGAACTGGTCGCTCTACTGGTGGCTCATACGGACACCCAGGTATGTCAGTACTTTGAAATTCAGTGGAATGTTTGAAATCTTTAATTTTTTTACGTATCGCTAATGACCTGGAAATACCTTTGAATGAAATTTTTGGATATTTAAGATTGGTTTTGTCCAAGATCACATTGTTGTTTTTTTCAATCACACTGAGTGCAGTGTCTTCGACCATGTCTTTTAGTTTTTTACCATGCATGACCAATTTAAGTACATCTGGATGGAATACCACATCGTATACATCGCAAATTTTGTACGCTTTATCGTAGTCTTGGCGCAACGGAGACAGACAGTGTGGCAAGGACCAATGATCGCCGGTACTGACAACCCGGCTGGTAGGTTTCTGAATAACGTCGCATGAACAAATATTGATGAACACTTTTCGCACGCCATTGGAGCTTGTTTTTACTACATATCCGGGCTGTGGACGCACGAACGTTACTTCAACTCCGCGTTCCCGTTCGTACTGTTCGACTTCCCGTTCGTACTGTGCCCGGTTCTCGGGATCGTTGATTTCGTCTACGTACTCGCACAATAATTTCCGGAATTGTTCATTTTTCAACGCCTCGCCAATGTTATCCAATTCCTGTTTGGTAATGTCTATTTCATCATCGATTCTGGATTGTCGATCTTTATTGTTCATAGTTGGTCTTCGTACGCGGATTATTCGTATTTTTTCTGAAGGTTTTCTTTAATAAAAAAAAAAAAAGAAAAGAAAAGAAATCACAAAAACAAAAATCGAACTATCCGTTTCACCTTAATTTTTATTCCGGCTATAACTGTATTATAATTATTATTTTACTCGTATTAAATATACATATCGGATAATACAGATGTTGACTGTTGGATTGCTACTGGTGTCTGATGTTGTGTTTTGTAATCTGTACTTCTGTCGTGATTTGTGACCGTCAATGAATTACGGAAATGAAATAACAGTATAATGGCTAATGACAATGGTACTATAATACTACTTTGTACTCGCTATAGTTACTACAATAACATTTTGAAACGCTTATAAAATTATCCATAGATACGTTATCTGGTTATCATTGTTCGCGGATTACATCCCCGGCCGGCAACCACGACGCGATATCAATAATTATAGTCGTAGTGGTATTCACAGCTGTTTATTGTTTAATTTTGTATAATTATTTAGTAATTAGAAAAATTAAAATATACTCGTGTGGTGCCGACGCCGAGTGTTATTTTAATTTATAAATAATGATTTATTTGTATATACGTGGGTATTGTAATTGTAAATATTTATTATTTAGTATTTACCCACTACATATTATATGAAATTGTAATCTTATGAGTTATGACCTATGAATAAAAACTCGAATATTTCAAGTTCATTACCAATAATTCAACAATTCGCGAGTAGGTACGCGTGTAGTTTTTTTATATTATTATTCAAACATTTCGTTATTAATTCGTATTTTCGTATTTATTAGACTATTAAGTCTCGTTGCAAACGAGAAAAAATATAATATAAAATAATATAATAGAATATAATTAGAACGTTTTCCCTCGTCCCAACTGTACGACGTACGAGGTACAACATAATAAATATACCTACCTACCTAAAATTAATTTGTGGTCACTACGATAATTTTTCAAATATTTTTACGAATAATATTCACTTGTTAGTAATTACCTACTAATTAGTTACCTACTGTAATATAGTTAATAGTTATTGCCTTATTGGCTTATTGCTTATTAATTATGTTTGGATTGGCGCAACAACATGAACAATATGTCACAACATTATGACTAGGCTATTTTGATTAGGTACAAATGTAGGAAATTGAGTAAAATATCCACATCCTATTAATTACCTACAAATTGTTAATATTTTTTTAATATTGACTATGGCCTTTTTTAAATATTGTAATTTTTGATAAATGATAATTGCATATTATTGATCTAAAATAGGTTATATGAAAACTTAATATATAAGTAATATTGATTATTAATTTATTATTGTCCAACGAATGTCTAATCTCCAAGGCATATTAGCATTGATTATATTATAATAGACTAGGTGGTGTACCTATTTCTATAATCTATTACAACATTCCATTTATCTATTTTATTATATTAATTATAAAGAAAATAATATTTTAATTCATTTTCAACACGCACTTTAAGATAATGGGTTTACTGTTTATGTACGTATAAATAATATTTGTAATTTTTTGTTCGTTTTTCGTGCATATATTGTTTCGTATTTATTTACGTTTGATCACCTACTCGAAAACCAAAAAATAATTATGTGTATTATGGCTATATCTATAATACCAAATTAACGGATTTATTAAATGTAAATTCTGAATCAGAGAACTGAAACTGTGGTTTGATTAATAAAAAAAAAAAATACGTTTCCCCGGCATATAATTTCAATAAAATCAAGGTCATATGCAACTAAACATTTTGTTTTTAATCGTCGATAAAATGGCATTCTCATAAAAAATTATTGTGTACTTGCTATACGTATTTTTTTTATTCAATTGGTATACACATTACGAGGTGTTATTAGCCATTAGGTAAGATTGTATCGCTCAACATAGTGAAAAAAAAAAAGTTTATTAAATTCCATTGTACAATGGAATTTAATAAACTTTTTTTTTATATTTATACAAAAAATTTAATCTCGTAAAAAATTACACAGTTTTTTACACGGACGTCAATACTATACGACATTATTATTTAGGTATTTTTTTTTTTTTTTTTTTTTTTTTTACCTATTATATTTACAATATTATAGGTATATGATTATCAGTAGGTTTTAGTGTTTTACCAATAAATTTACTGAAGTGGGGGTATAGCTATAAATGTTTGATATAAGTAATGAATTGTACTTATATACTTGTATATTCAATTATTGAAGCTTCAAGGTTAATTTTTTTAAAGATGTTTGATTATTTTAATTTGAAAATATCTCAATTAACATATGTTTACCAAAACAGTTTGGCATTGACTATTGAGTATAAATCGTATAATAATCAAACTATATTTAATTTAAACCAATCATTTGATTTTATTCTTTTAGAAGTATTTTTTACCTTTTCCTTCATCATCAAAACGTTATATTTTATAAAATTATTATATTGTAAATCTGTATAGGCTCTGCAGTGCAAGCAACTTTTACATCTACCTAGATAATAAAATAGGTATTTTTTTAAACAAATAAAATGACAATATTAAATTACTCTCACTCATCTACTATCACCTATATAAAATATAAGTATAAGCGAAATTATGTAAAATAGCGAAAATGTATTATATATATTATGTGGTCACGTAGGTTCTATATATACAATACAGTTATACAGGTGTCAAGTATTATAATATATAATTTATACGTAATAAATTATCATAGTATATTGACGTTAGAAAAAATAATTATATTTTTATAATTATATGCTAATTAAAAAGTATCCATATAACAAAATGTATTTGTATAATTAAATTACAACCATTAGTTTAATGAATATTAATTGCTGTACAAATTTGTATTGATATTGGTTTATAATGAGAGATCTTAAATCAATTAAAATTAATTAAATTAAAATACCTAATTTATAGTTATAGTAAATGTGTATGAAAAAATTCTTAAAGGTCCTAATTTTGGATTTTAAGGAGCTATCTTAGCCTTACTTTTAGTCTTATCTTATCTTTATTCATTATTTGAATCTAAGAAGAAAACGAAATTTATAATTTTACATAAAGTCAAATAATTATATTAGGTGTTATAATATAATACAATTATTATACATATAATTAAGAGAAACATCGTACATACTTATATGGTTATGCCTATTATTAAAATGTTAATTTTTTGTTTTTCACTCATTTATTCTGGATATTGAAATCCTAATAAATTTGTCATCATTTCATCAAACGTAAATGTCTGTTAATGGTTAAAAAAATACAATTATGTAGGTATTTTAGTATAAGACATAATTTAAATATAAATTAAGATTAACTTTAACTATCAAAAAAAGTAAAAAGTTCTTTATATAATAATGAACTGTACTATGGAATTATAGAAATAAGATTAACATGATGTATTGTTGCTATTTGCAGAAATAATCGTGTTTTGGTTTTGGTTCTGGCATTTCGGAACCGTTGCAGGTTCCACCATCAAAGTGTGTAGTAGGTACTGTGTGAAGTCTGGCTGTTGTGACTACACGTAAAAGGTAAAACATTGATATTTATACAAATAGCAACAATATTATTCTAATCCATGAAATATTTAATTAATTAGATCAAAAATATTAACATGATTACGTACAAATGGTAACGCAGTGTAAATTGCATCAACACTTTCATTAGAACTTGATATATCATTTGTTGTTTTTAACAATGTATAAATAATAATTTCCAGTTCACGTTTACTTATTTTTGAGCCTAAATTATTCAATAATAATAACTTAAATTATAATTATAGGTATTATGAATGATCAATGGTGAAATATGTAGTAATTTTGACTATGTAACCTTTATTTTGCATCATGTTAATAAATGTTTCTCTGGTCAATACTTCCCTTTCTATATGGCTTATATCACCTAACTTCATCATTTCATCAAATGCTTGACGGACTTCACCGAATTTCAATTCCAATTGTGGTTTATAATTTAAATAAGCAATCACAAATTCTTCAAATGTCATTATTGTTTTAGGGTGATTTATTTCATCTTCAGATCTCGAGTACATTTCGTATATCATATTAGACAACTATGAAAATTATATAAAAAATATGTTCCTATAATTTCGATTTTTAAATAATAATCTGATTTTAAATGTTTTTATAAATGTATTTTTTTTAGTTAAGTATTGTATGTATAGCTTTACTTCTGTTTCGGATGGATAATACCCCATGGCTCTCATTAAATAAGATAATTCACAAACGTCTACGGCGTCTTTTAGAACCGTGGTTTCTGGATTTTGGCTGTTTGATAATTGAACACAATAAAAAAATTCTTTTAATAATACTATTTCAGGTCCGTTTTGGCCACCTTCAAGGAGAGAGCTGTATGCATTAAGTCCTGTACCTCCAATTTGTTCTAAATTTTCCAAATATCTCAAATAATATATAATATTAAATTATTAAAATCATTTATTACTAGCTATAGATGTTTAAAAAAAGTTTTGCTTACTTAATAGTTAATAAATTAGTAAGTATATTTATTAAATAATTTAATAACTATAAATATTATTTAAGGAAAATATAATATACGAGTATATTAGTTTTTAAATAAATTAATGTTGTTTACTATACTATTAATATATATTTTTTTAATTTATCATAAAATAATTTAATATAGTTTTTAATTGTTAATACATTGTTATTGTTAGGTAACATCATATATCAGTATGTAGTATAGTGTATAGGTACTTAATGATAAAATGAATGAATAAATAAAATTGTATAATTTTAATTTATAAATAACTACTGTTTAATTTATTAAATTATAATTATCATTAATCACGTATTACCTAACTGGCAAAATATTACAATAATTAAATATACGAAATATATATATTTTTTTAATAGGTATTTGAACAAAATATTATGATTTAAAATGTGTTGTTGAATTCCATATAATTCTAATGCGTAAATTAAAATAGATAATATATTATACATTAATTATTAATTATAACTTTTAAATAACTACATTATTTTGACGATCTAATCATGTAAGTCAAACAGTAGTACTATAATAGATATCGTAATAATATAATTATATTATGTGCGTATTAAAACATGTTTTTTACTTTATATAAATTATGTTATATTATATATAATATTTAATTGGATTTTAATATTAATTAAAATGGATATTATAACAACATGTATGTATTGTAATACAGCTTATTAGAATAGAATTACTGATTAAACAAGTACCTCGTGTAAACAGACCACATTAACATCGAAGTACTATTTTCACTGATACTAAATATATATTTATTATCCCACGAAATAACAATATCAATTAGCTAAAACGAAAATAAAATTTCATAATTAAAATTTAAAAATTTAATAATTAATGAAAAATAATTGATTCTAATAACTTTGGTTCCAGAGGCTAAAACTGCAGACTTTTTGTACGGATTTCCATCTATGGGCTGTCGTAAAATGCCAATGTGTCTATCAGTACAAAAAAATATAATACTTTTGTCGATAGTGGACTCCTAAAATAATTTCCATAATTGTTAAGGCTAAAATCAATGCTAAATTATATATTGTATCATATTATGTATAGATTTTACTATTTTGGAGAGTAGAGATGAGACGGACAATAAAATATAAATCATTGCAATATATCATGTAATATAATGTATAATAATTACTTTCAATACTCTAATCGGGGTCTCGAGGTTCACTCCTAAAGTGGTCCGGATACATTGGTTATCATTCCACACACACAAACGTAACTATATAATAATTATTGTAATTTACGTAATCGTTTTATAATTTTAAAAATATCAAAGATTATTAACAATATAAACAATTTTTTAATTTTTTAGTGTTTTACATACGTCGTTTCCGCTGATAATCAAATTTAGTTCTTTTTTCATAGTCGATTTCATCATGCATTGCGGTTCATTCCATGATTCAGTTTTCATTATTTTTACGAGTTCTATATTCTCGGATCGTCTGTTATTGAAAATTATTGAAGACAAACGTGTCCGAAAATTAATAATAATAATAATAATAATAATTCAAAACAGAAATATAATCTTTTTTCTCTTTAATATTACATTTTGTCGAAATCGTATATAACGATTCTGTGATCCGCTCCGACACTGTAAATCGTCAGATTAGATTTATAATCCGTTATAGAAATACCACGTATGATTCCAGTGTGAACTTCGTAACAACCATAGTATTTCACATTGAACTCTTCCGAGAGCAGCACACCGTACAAGTATATTCCAAACAGACCGTCCTACAGGACATTTTAAAACACGAGTATATTATAAAAGTGGATATATTATATTATATAAAAATACATTTAATTATTAAATTGTATAATTTAAGCTGATTATGTTTATGTGTTACTGTTAAATATTAATGTAATAAACTAATAACCAGTTATTTTAAATACCAACTAGAAAAGAGAAGCGTTGATACTGCTATTTATCATATTCACACGATTGACTGATTATTATAATTATTCATATTCATTAGTTGATATAACTAATTTTAGAGAATCTAAATCCTATTGTATTTGTATAGGTATGATGTCATAAATTACATATTATAATATAATATAATATATATATATATATATATATTATATGAAAAATATGTACTTTAATAATTCTGAAATGGCTCATAAGACATAAAGTATAATATAGTAATTTACTAATTATAATATTTACAGTATAAACGACATAATTCGAATGTTCACTGATAGTTATGTGCTGAACTGGAGAATCGTTCCATTTAAAGGCTGTGGTGATAATCGGTGTTAAGTGATTGGGATTTACGAACCAAAATGATCCATCCGTGCAACCGTAACAGAGGTAAAATCCTTTTTATACACAAACATAAATTAGATAATAGATATACCATATACCTACTATCGCATATTCGAATCTAATATATTATTTAAGAGGATTTTTTTAAATCATGGCATTTGTGTTGATTTTAAAGCTCAAAAACCGTCATTATAAAATTTAAAGAAAATAATATTTTTTAAGAACTAAGATTGCTATTTTATATTATAAAATATCTTTTGATAAAAACGTAACATTTTAAGACCCTGTAAAAATATCAGCGTTCTTCCAACATGATTTTGTATATACAATATACGAATACTACGCCATTTACCATGAGCCACGAGGAGTTTAATAATTATAGTAGAGGAACGTTTAAACAGAAAAAAAAAGTATAAATATTATAGATTAAGTTAAGTTAGCTCCAGCTCCATTCATCCGTCCTTTCCCAATTCGAGCCACTGTATACCTCTCGTATTTTAATATGTTTCTTTACTATACCTACTTACTGTTAGACTCAAATTTTATGAAATGGCTAAAAGTCTCTAAAAGTCTAAAACATATTCTTAGTTTTAAATTTTATTGTATAAGTGAATTTGAGCTTTAAAGTTATCACAAATGACACAATTTGAAAAATGCGTATAACGTCGGTTTGTCAATTGTTATTAATAACTAATAAGTATTAAGTAATAAACTAATAAGTAATAACTATATGTTAGACAAACGCATGGGCATCCAAGGGGGAAAGACGGGGCACTCGAAAATAATTTGGACCTATAATTTTAATAAATGGAAACTTTTACCCTATAACTATAAGTATAAAAATTGAAGACGATTACTATCGTATTGATTTTGATATTGACGAATTATCAAACACAATTTCAATTATTCTTATCGTTTTGAGGTACCTAATACAATACCTATCCATATAAACATAATACATTATATATTAAATGTAGGATGTAGGTACATTTTGAGATTTATTTTTTGCCCCCTCTTGAAATTTCATCCTTGAGTGCCCATGGACAGACATAAAAAAATACGCAAAAAATAACTTAACACTTCTTAAAATTATTATCTTAAATTAAATAAATATTAATTGTAATAAATAATAATATTATACGCATATATTATAATACCATTATAGGAATGTTTGATGCAGGTAATTTGATTGGGGGTTTTTGTTTTCAAATCGTTTTCAACGGTATTATTCGCAATTAATTTTTTCGTATAGTAATCGTATATGTCAAGTTTACCGGTCGAATAACCCAACGCTACGCGAGATCTCAGTACAAAACATAATTATTATTATATTATTTTATGATGGACGAAAAACGATATACCAAATATCGTAATACTTATGTCATATTTTTATTGTATGCATATACAAATCAAACGTGTTATTATTTATTATTAAATTAGTAATAAATACTTTTTAGGATGCGCATCTATGGCAGTGATCAATTCTCCTTCACACTTTTCGAATACTTGTTCGTAACATTCATTGGGAATATCGACATAGAAGATTTCGCAGTTTTTCGTACCTGTTTATATGATTGTATACAAATACAATATCCGAATATCGTATCATAAAAATTCATAATAATATATGTATTTTAGACTTAAATGATTAGAAATCACGTCTTACATATATACATACTTATAAAAAACGTATCACAGTCCAATTTTTGTTGATTCGTATAAAACGTTCCGATTCGCGATTTTTCGCTGCACGACAATTTCGTGGACGTTATATTATGATTGTGTTTGGAATTTAAATCGTTGTTTTTATGATTGTGTTTGGAATTTAAATCATTGTTTAAAACTTGAGTTTGGGCCGAGGTGCCGAATGTTTCGATCGCGCTTGTATCTATTTATATTTAAATTCAAATATAAAACCGAATCAAATATTTTATCGATATAATTATATAAAATAAGTATAGGTATGTGTACAATTTTTATTTTTATTTATATCCACGTCTAGTATTGCAATGGACGTAATTGGATTGCCGTAAAATTTATTCAAATGGTACAGAACACACAATGATTTATCATAAAAATATATATCTCCGTTTGTATTTCCTGTTATTATATATCTAAAATAAAATATAATAATGTACAGAAATATGAACACTGACTACTGAGAGAAGTAATTTGATTAGGAACAAATAATATATATATACTTTTTACAAATTATGGTAGTAATAGGATATTGGTCTAATTTTACAGTTTTTAAATATTTCTTGTCATTCGTCACAGACGTGTTTTTAATCTTACGTACATCGTAGTTGATGTCATCCCATATACTTACTAAACCTACAATTATATATTGTATTATAATTATTTATAAATCAATTTATCAATGTATTGCATACATATATTCTACTTGTATATAAAGACATTTCATTATAATACTTACCTCCAGTAGACGCCGAAAGAACTTGACGAAACTTTCGTATGTATGTCGATTGAGTATAATTATATTTGGCCTGTTTTGGATCTTTATTTGGAACAGTAATTATTAATTTTCTGACTTTATTATTTTCTACCTTAATTAATAGATTATTTATTTCAAAATATTTTTTTAATATCAATCCTGTATAAAAATGTAATATACTTACTTGGAGTGTCATAAAAAATACGAGTTTATTGGTGGTAAAACAGTAGAATTTTGGATTTTCATAACAACATGTCAAATGTATGATTGGATCAAAATTGGATCTATGAAGTATCGTCGAACCTTATTATACGAAATAAAGTATATTTACAAGAACAATTCATCGATGATATCAAATAATATATTTGAAATTAATAATAAATATTTTACATGTAGATTCTTTCATATCCTCCGAAGACAAATCCCACAAATGAATTGTCTGGTCACCATGTTGATCAGTTTCGGATACAGTAATTAAATATTTCGAATCAACACTGAATTTTACAATAGTTGTTCCAACTTTATTGGGTGAGGATATCTTATGAATCGGAGTACTTTGATAATACACGAAGAATTAAAATTATACAAATAATAATTATAGATAATTAATTAAATAAAAATTATAAATAATTATATTTTATTATATAAACAATTTTAAATATTTGCCTTTTACAATTAGATACCTATAATATACTTATACTGCCCTCATAAGCTAAAATGCCGTAAGTTCAAAAAAAATGAAAAATGAGGTAATACTATTAAAAAAATTCTAAAATTCATCTTGATATAGGGAATTTGCCGTAAGTCTAAAATATTGTTAAACAAAATTACTATAGGCAATATTTAATCAATTAAATAGCCGTAAATATACTAAATGTTAGGTATAAATTTAGATTGTTATTTATAAACTATATTAATTAATAATTTATAACTTTATAATTTATTTTTAAATTGAATATTCTATATTAAGATTATTAGGTACTTATATTATAATTATTAGGGCAGAGCGCAGAGGACTTATAGAATTTGCATATTTGTTTTGCGCAGCCGTAAAAAAAGGCCAACTATATAGAAAAATGTTTCATGTTACGACAAAGCCAAATCTGTAATTTTATGGTGCATATTTTTGCATATTTAGATATTTTTCGGTTTTTGAGACATATTTAACTTATATATGGTTTTTGGGGAAATATTTTGAACAATTTATAAAAATAAATATAAAAATATGTAAAATGAAAATTTGAAAAAACATTTAGTTATTCAATGCAATTTTCAAGGTGAAAATATT
>JAIUCT010000016.1:7946813-7965871 GCA_021307375.1 Tetraneura akinire | reverse complement strand
TGAATTAATAACACGTAATTTATATACATACATTTCAATAAAATTAATTTAAAAAATTGTGAAAGTTTCATTAAGATTAAGTTTTTATTCATGTGTTATTGGTCGTGGACTAATAGTATAGCAAATAAAATGTATAATTAAATTTAGTTAGTATTTGTAATGTTTCTTATTTTAAATATTTTTTATAATTAATCTATATAATAAAATTTTTATAGCATAAAAAGGTGCATATTTTAGAGTTTTTAAGTGCATAAGTGCTTGCATATTTAGCCTTTTTTTAGAGCTACAAGTCCTCTGCCCTAATAATTATAATATAAATTACACATCTGAATTATAATTGTGTATACCTTATAGGAAAAATATTTTTTAAATAATATTATAACTTATAAATATTTTCAATATATCCCCTTTAAAAATAAATTATAAATGCTTAAATTTAATATCTACTAATTCTACTTATTTTACTTAAGAAGAGAATCCCAGATTATAATCCACGAGTTTTTGCTTCTACTGGCTGAGACTAGCCAAAGACCATTTAGGCTAGCATCAATACTGTTTATTGAATAGTCCTATAGAAAAAATAGATATTATAGTATATATATTAATTTAATATATTATAATATATTTATGAATAACAATTAATAACTAATACCCACGTGGCCAATTAAAGTTTCAATTTGTTTTACATTATTATTTGTACGATTGTACTCTAGTACAATACCGACTTGTTCATTAACAAAAAATATTTTTAATTTATCATGCGTGGAAATGTTTATCAATCCGATCTTACTGTTCCATCCAAATGTCCATTTAATATTCTATGAAAATGTAGATAGATATACAAAGTATATTTTAAAATTTATCCAATATCTATTATAAATATTAATTATAAAAAGCAAAGTAGGGATACTGATACAGGTGTAAAGAAGATATAGGTAGTGTTGAATTTTGATTAAAATTTGAATTCAATGATAAATCATTATTCATTACATTCGGGAATAAGATTTTGAGCAAAGTGCCGAAGTTCATCAGATAACATATGTATTGATTACAATTTTTACATTTATCAGTCGTTACGTTTAATATATACACCCATAAACCCCTATATTAGTGTCATCTAAATTCCCAAATCTGACAGTTTTTTCCTCAGAATCGTTAATGTAATGATTTACATTGCATTCAAATTTTAATCAAGATTCAACACTATCTTCTTTACACTTTATATGCCATTAATAAACTTTACAACTTTGTAATATAATTATCTATTTAATTTTTATACAGAAAAATAAATAAATACAGTGCCACAGTGGTATAAATAAATTTATTTTTAATTTATTTATACCACTGTGGCACTGTCTACTATTGCTATATCATCATTATATATTCATAAATTTACAATAAGTAATGGAACAATTTTAATTAAATTGTATATTATTATATTTACGAATTACATATTATATTTTTAATTTTAATTTACTTTGAATTGATACATTTAAATCGTTATAGGTTGACTTACAAGTTATAATAATAATATATCGTATTGATATGTGGATACGAAATTATAAAATAAAAAGACTCAATAAATTGTGTATTTTTCAGTAAAAATGTAAATATATATTATATAGGTACTACTACATCCACATACCTACATTTTATTATTATATTATCTAATCGTATAAAATGTGTGATATTGACATCTACTTAACTTTAGAATACCTACCTGCTACCAGTGCTACCTATCATCAATTAACTAATAAAGTTATAAACAATTATGGATGTATACTTACGATTGACATATTATTATTGTCACTGAATTATTTTTGAATAATAAATGTTTTATACTGTTATTGTTAGATTAACTCGGTTTAAAAACAAAATTCTTTATTCATACAATCACCTTAAATCATAATGCGAGTAAGTACGTATAAAATATATTACTTTCTTGTGTATATTACTATTATTACGTAGAAAGGTATATGTATATATATTATAATACATAATATGTTCCTAGGAAACATAAAAACTAAATTCTTCTTTTTTATATTATTATAAATAATTATTTTAACGGAAGCTTATTTAATAATAAATATTATTTTAAAAATAGGTATTGTAGATAATTTTATATGCATTCATCTTATATTTCAACAATATTTTACAATAATGTTAAATAAAATTGACAAAATATATTGAAAATTTTATTGAAGCTCAAGTACATATTACTTAACTCAGTTCCATGTAATTGTGAATATTACATTTAAGATTTTTTTTTTTTTTTTAGTAGTAGATTAAAATTTAAAAAGAAGAACTGATACTGCTGTGGAAGGATAGTGTTGAATTTTGATTAAAATTTGAATGCAATAATAAATCATTATTCATTAAAAACGTTTCTGAGCGTAGTGCAAAGTACTGTCAGATTTGGGTATTTAAGTGACACATTTAAAGGTTTTATGGGCATTTATATTAAACGTAGAGACTGATATATGTAAAAAATTTAATCAATACATATTTATCATATCAAAGGTATGTTTACATTTACACATTACACTTGTGCGCTTTCGTCTTCAATTGCACTAAACGCAAGCCTCTGTTAAATACAATAGATACATGCTTTTTTCTGTTCACACTAGCGACGTCACAAAGTAATCGTTTTCCAGATTGTTAACGAAAAACATGTCGGATTCACATATACTTCTCGGTGTTAGTGTGGTCTATTTAATTATTGCAAGTGCAAATAAAAACGTAGGAAAAAGCGTTCTTTATGATGGGTAAAAAATTATTTAAAAACTTTACACGAATGTCCAGGGTATATTTTTTCTCCATATTATATATAATTGAACCAGATATTGTAAAACAAAACATTTGTTTTAGAGAGGCTGTTCCAGCTAAAATTATGTTGTTAATAATGCTATAAGAAATAAGATATTTAGGTACCGCGGAGATTCGTTTTCTTCTTTGATGTACCTACCTATTTAAAGTTTCCAAGCCATTCATATCGACTATGTTGCCCACGGTTTTGAAAGCTATAGTAAATTATTTGCAGAATTATATCAAGTTAAGTAAACGTATTCATAAAAACAATAATTAAGTGTAATCAATAAGTTATAAGTAATTTCATTTTATTATATTATGAAATTATTATTTTTTTAATATTATAATATAAATTTATTATCATAATTTTCAATAAGTAAAGCTTAGATAACATTTTATTATTAAATATATTATATAGGTTGTTTTATTTTTTATAACATTGAATAAATGAGAATGAAATAATTAAGAATGTAGGTTGTAGGTAGACACATTAAATGTCCCTATTGGCTGAATTGAATGATAAATATTCGCCGATTTGAAAAGATGCGTTTATGTTATATGTGATGTCAAGTGATCAACTGTGTTTACTGCAAGATTTGTTTACTCGTCAAATGTGTCACTATTAAATGTTCCGACTGAGGTTTCTGGTGATTCAGTCGTCAAAAGTTCTCTTTCGCATACTTCCATTTCTTTAATTTGTAAATCCATAAGCAAATTTGTAATTTGGCGTTTGGCCAAAATTTGATTTTTTGGTTTAAGTTTCCTTACATTATCCGCTACAAAAGTGCCGAATGTACGAAATTCATCTCTTGCAGATATTTCGTCAACTGCTTTTTTCATAAATTTGTACGCCTCATTTTCTCTCTCATCCTGAAAACTTTTTTTAAAATTTCTCTTTGTTCTTATAGGCTGTATGAATTCATAATCACCTGTTGTAGAATTCTGACGATTATCATATATTTCTTCATTTTGTAAATCCTGCAATCATATATTTATTGCATGTATATTATATGTTTTTTCATATATTAATAAATCATTTTCCCTATAGCTTCCCTGGAGTGATCAAGAATGGAAATATATTGCAAACGACTTTAATAAGCTATGATGCGGAATTTCCCCCATTGTTTCGGTGCCATTGACGGCAAACACGTAATTCAATAACCAGAAAATACAATAAGTGAGTTTCACAACTACAAAGAAACAGATAGTATTATTTTTAGTATTATTTTATTAGGAATAGCTGATGCTCACTAGGTACCGTTTCTTATACGTTAACGTCGGATTCTAAGGCCGAATTTCAAACGGAGGTGTCTTCAAAAATACTTCTTTTTATAAGAAACTCGAAAAAAATGAACTTAATTTGCCAGAAAATGAACCACTGCTTGGTTGTTTGTTACCACTCCCTTACGTATGTTTTAGTGGCGGATGATGCATTCCCATTAACTGAACATATTATGAAACCATACAACACAGATTTAAACAAAGAATCTCTTAAAAGAGTATATAATTACAGGTTATCTAGACCTAGAGCGCGTCATGTTATAGAAAATACATTTGGGTTACTTTCTTCTGTGTTTAGAGTTTTTCGCAAGCCAATAAAAATCAAAGTTGAAGATACAATAGTTAATATTGTTCTGGCTTGTGTTTACTTACACAATTTTTTAAGAGTGCAACCAGATTCTATACAATTTTATTCACAGTCAGTGTGTTTCGATAGTTATGAAGTTATGATACAAGTACAGGGGAAATTATTCCTGGATCGTGGAGAGAAATGACTTCTGGTGACATTGGTTTGAGGCCATTTCGATCAATTCCACAAAGACCAGCGACAACCGCGAAAAACGTTAAAAACGTCAGAGAAGAATTTATGTCATATTTTGTGTCCGAAACTGGATCAGTACCATTTCAAGACATATACCTACTTGCTACTTATAAATATTATACTAATATAATAATAATAGGGTTACGTTTACGTATTATAATGTACGAATGTAGGAGATATTTATCATTATTATTATTATAAAATATATTGAATTGTATATGATTTATTCATAATTTGTAGATAATAAACCAGATTATAAATTCAATTTAAATACTATTTATGATTATCGCAGATAACAGATACAAAAATCACATACAAAGTCTATTAATAAACATTGAGAAAATATAATTGCTTGAAAGTAATATAACTTACGTTTTCATTATTACTAACGCTTGTTGGGTTACCATCTTCCTCACTGTTCCTAGTTTCCCTTGGTGTTGTAAAATCAGAAATAAAAAGTAGCGATTTATAGGCAAACCACGGGGAAGAATAATTTTCATTCGTTCTAGAACCAGATTTTTTTTTAAATATTTTTTGACGTTCTTTAGAAAAATATGATCGCAAGCTCTTAATTTTTGATTTTACTGCAGCCGAGTCTATGTTAAATTTTGTACCTATCGCGACAAGGGCATCGTTTCTTTTAATTTTATTTGTGTAGTCTTTATGATTGGCATCCCAAAGTAGCGGGAACGATCTACATGATATAAAATAAAATAAAGTGTGAATTTAATGAATAAATAAATAAATTAAAAATTAATATTAATATTACCTGTACTCTTCAATGAAACGTGTTGTTTCGTTTTGATATTGGTCTTCGATTTCAGCCATTTATTAGTTAAAACAAATATTCAAGTCAAATCAAATAATTAAAAAATAAGAAAAATAAGTGAAATTCAATAAAAACGCAATGCGTATTGAACGGATTCCCACTGAGCTCGGAAGACCTTGCGGTGTAGCGTGCGTCACGAAAATGTAATCTTTCAACTCCAAACGGCATGCGCCATTGCAAGCTTTTTCGTTCAACTCGTGATGCGCTATGACGCATGCTGCATGCATCTAACACACAAAAAAGCGCACAAGTGTAAACATACCTTAATATTATATTATCTGATGAACTTCGCTTTCGCTGATGTTCTCTCGAATGTAATGATTTATCATTGCATTCAAATTTTAATAAAAAATAACACTATTCTCTTTAGACCTGTATGGCTGTATCCCTTCCACAACAGTAACAGCTGTTCTTTTTACAATAATGTTTAATGAAAAGTACAAAAAATTTTGGAAATTGTATTGAAGTTCAAATACCTAAATATTTCTTAACTCAGTTCCAAATGTTCCAATTATTTAGTACCTATATTAAATTACAGTTTTTCTTATAGTTGTTTACAATATAAAAAAAAAGAGCTGATACTGCTGTGAAAGGATACAGGTATAAAGAGCATATAAGCTATATATCTGTCATATATGGATATTTAATGATTTTTATGGGCATTTATATTGAGCTTTAAAGACTTGCAAATTTTATTGGGTGTTCAAATATGTACTTAATATACCTATGTGATAAAATTTAAATGCAAATGAGTCTATGTTTTATATTATTAATAAAAATGTAAACATTTTAATTAATGCATTCTGACTGAACTTCGCTCAGAATTGTTTTTTTTGAATCTTATGATTTATTATTGCATTCAAATATTAATCAAAATTCAACATTATGTTCTTTACACCTGTATCCCTTCCACAACAGTATCAGCTCTTATTATTATCAATTATAATACTTTTTTGGAATTTATTTTTGTTCTTCGATTTTTTCCTTGAATATCTTTTATACAAGTCATGTTTTCTATTTTCACTGTATATTTGTATATAAAATTATTTTTAATATTTTTTATCTAAATTTGAGACTTGAGTAAATGACTGACAATTAGAAGTATACTAAAAATATATGCCAAAACTTCAGTAACTGTAAAAACAATATAATATAGGTATATATATATATATATATTTAAAACCAAAATATCTTAGTAATTTATTTATTTTATTTTTATAAAATATGAGCATTTTTCATTAAGTCTATTAATAATTTAGAAAAATAAATACCATTTTTTTTTTTTAAATAAGGTATTGATTTTTATACTTAAAATTATATAATATGATTTTTATTTTATAAATAGTACTTGAAAATATATAAATTCTCTAATAGTCTATATTCTATAATAATAAAAAACGATTTTTGAATGTTTATAAAATACAAATTTAAAAATACATTTTATACTGAATTAACAAGTTATAATAATTTTAATATATAAATAGAATTTCATAATTTTTAACAATTTCAAAATAAATTTATATAATAGCATACAACTATACAAGTCAAATATGTTTTTAATAGATTCAGCTCAGTTCCATATGTATATAATAATAAATTAATATAAATAAAAAAATAAATGTATTGGTAACAATAAACAAATAATAAAATAGTTTTAATATGTAAAAATACAAATTTTATCTGATGACATTATATATCAGGTAAATAATTACCAAATGACACAGAACAAAAATAAACTACATATTGATATATTTTTTAATCATTTTTATCTGATTCATCAAAATATTTCATCAATATAATGTTTAATTCATTTAAAAAACTTATATTATATGGAATATTGTAGATTATTTATTGCTGACTATTATTTTTCAGATTGAATAACAAGTCTTACTTATCTTAATTTCATTAATTAATAATATCAATATGATAAACATACATAAAATCAATACTGAAGTTTATTATACATTAATAACAAATATTATTTTAAGGAAATATGTATCACATAAGTATACATTTTAAAATAAGGTAAGTGACAATTTTTAGGAATAGATATAGAGCTGTAATGTATGCAATACTGCTCCAAAATATATTATCACTCATACTGATATCTTTGAGAACTGATTGTGGTGAGCTATTATAGCAATACATCTGTAATCACAATATAATACTTTTATTCTTTCAAATATTAAATGCTTTATATTAAAATATAAAAATAGAATGTAAAGTATAATTATTATATTTATAAACTATTTAAATATTATTAAAAATACAAGGAAATTGATAACTTTTTAAAATATTTCATTAGATAAACAAACATTTAATTGATTGTATTTATTTTAGATTTATATTCTATCCAAGATTCTGATTGATTATTTGTATAAATTATTACAATTGTATAAATGAATTATAAACTTACTTTTGTACAAGGTAATGGAGATCTTTCAAATCCATATATAGCATGTAAAATACCTTGCATAGAATGTTTCAACATAGATATGTCATAAATCCAACTGTACATTTTTGGAGTATCGTTTATCCGTAACATAACACCAGCAAACACTGTCATTGGTAATATAATTGAAGAAATAAGGACAGTATTAACCTATAATTATAAAATAAATTTATAATAATTTAATTATAATGTAAAATATATTTAATATACTTACAAGAAAATTTTTACATAAAATTGCAACTAACATGCCAGTTGCTTGAGACATCAAACCAGTTACTAACAACATTAAAAAAAACATTAGAAATCTGAATAATTCTAATGGCTGTCCAGTCATAAGATAGATCACTACACAATATAATCCAATTGATATAATCTAAAAAATATAAAAATTAAAAACCAGATTATAACTTTTAATAAATACACTAATGACAACTAAACTTGTAAACAAATAGATAATAAAATTTTTATAAATTAATAATTATTTGCATACACAAATATTTAATTAAATAATAAAACTATTATTAGTAGTTATTGAAACTACACGTATTAGTTATTTTTTTTTTTATATATATTTTTTAAATTGTTAATTAATACATTTTGTTAATAGGAAATTAGGAAAGTATAATATATTTAATTTTTGAACAAGAACTACAAGATAAAATACTATATATATAAGAAATATATATTTAGCATGGGAACTATATATCAATAAGAGTGTTTAATATAAGCAAATATAAGTACATTGATTTCAAAAGTGTACCAGCATATATTTTATTAAAATTTTAAAAATTTAAATTTTTTCTTTATACAAATGGATATTTGTATTTTTTAAAATGACAAAAATTATTATATGTGCTAATAAAATTACTATAAAATATTTAATAACAAATTTGTCATTAGTTCATTACCTACCTATAACAAAATTGCCTATAAAATTTCTAAATGAGTACCCTAAATATCCATATCTGATAGAAAATCGATCAGAATGTTCTTTTCAAATTTGATTATTTATTATTGTATTTAAATTTTAATCAAAATACAATACTAGGTATCCTTTTCACAAATGTATCCTACCAAAATCAGCTCTAATTTTTTTTTTACAACTTTATAATTAAAAAAAAAAAAAAAAAAAATGGTAATGAAATGACATTATAGACAATATTTTGGAATTACGGTAAGAAATATATGGTGAAATTACAATATATTTCTTATAATTACCAATTTTATTAAAGAATTGAGAAATAAATAAGAAGTTATATAATATTTATTGATTTTACTAAAAATATCATATTTAAACTAGTATACAAAAAAAAAAAAAAAATAGGGATTTTTACACAATACTTTGAAACTAAGTAAATTAGTATGTGGTTATTCTTCATTAAAATTTTCAAATTTTAAACTCAAAATTCCAATGTTATTAAACATTATAGAGATAAAAATGAGAATATTAAGAAATTTTTAAAGTTCTATATTTAAAAAATATAATTTATACAATATATAATTTTGTAAATATATGTTTCAATTTTAATATAATTTCTGTCCAAAACAAGGTAAAATTATAAGTATAATTTATAATTTGTTTAGTAATACTAATAACACATTACTAATATTAGTATTTAAGAATCAAGGAGACATATTATGTTAAAATTATAATACTCATTAATACAATGTAAATGTATATTATCTAGTTTTACTTTAAAAGTAATAAAATAATGACTCACTAACCTGTATAGGTAGATCCATTAATGTAAAACAAGTGTAATAGGAACGAAGTGAATACCATTGATTGAAATGTTCTAATCTTACTAAAAACAATTCCATGGGGACTAAAATATAAATATATATTATATATAAATCTTTTTATGTAAAAAACAAAAATAATAAAATATTTAATTACATTTTATAGACATTGAGTAAGCCGATATGTAAACAACAGTCATCATAGTAAAATATAACATTATTACATTGTCTCTTGTGTGTGAACCAGTTTTTCCAATATTTAAATATACTGTACCAAACAAAAAACTTAATAAAAGTGGAACCAAAATCCTTACATTCATAAAGCTCTAAAAATCAATTAAAATAATCTAATGAAACAAATATGTACTATTAAAATATAAAATTTCTACCATAAATATATATAAAAATGATTCATATGAATATTAAATAATTAAATTTATTCTATATTCTGTCCAGCAAGAGAATGCGTCGTGCACCGACCAAAATTGGTCCGTTTTCGTGCATCCCCGCGCACGACTAATCATAACACTCCCACCAAGACCAATCAAAAAATAATAATTAACAGGTTGTAATTAATCAATCTTTACAGTTCAATTGATTGGTTATTGTTGGAACGTGTGAGTTACACGGAGAGGGAAATATTAGACTAGGCGACTGCTCGATCATCGTCATTCTACATGTGCAAATCCGGCGCATTCTCTCACTGAACATAGAATCCTTTTTAACTAAAATACCTCTTACTAAAGTTGTAAAATACAAACACTGTCTCTAGATGAGATGATAAATGTTCTACTAATAAGTATTTGAAGTTCATTAGAAAACTTTGACATTTGTTCATGATGACAGTAATCATAATGAGTATCTTGAATTTGAATATCTGTTATACAAGAAAACATATTATATATTATAAATTTACTATTATTTTCACAATTTACTCACTATTTTCGGTACATTTATCTTTGCTCCAGTCATTAAATTTACCATTGTTAATTTTCTTGACAAGTGTTTCGTTATGATTCCCATATTCTCCAGAAGTTACTTCTATGACTAAATAAATATAATAAAATTATTGACCATTGTATTATTACTGAAATGTTTTATTTTAAGAATTAAATGTACCATAATCTGCAGGATTATAATGTAAAGGACATTGTAGACCAACAGAAGATAAATAATTTATTAAGTTTGATGATTTTCCTTGGTATATACATTGTCCAGTAGGTGATAAAATGTATAGTTTGTCAAACATTTTCAATTGAGATGCAGATGCTTGATGAATGGTGCATATAATTGTCTTACCACAATTAGATAAATCTTTTAACATAGACACTACATAATTTGCAGATACAACATCTAAACCTCTAATTAAATAACATAATACCTAGTATTATTATAAACAATTAATAATAAATATGCATATTATATTATAAATAATTATTATTAATGGGCATAAATATTTACGTTGTTGGTTCATCAAAAAACATCACTTTTGGATTACGAATCAATTCTATGGCAATTGACAAACGCCTGCGTTCACCACCAGATAATTTCATTACAAGAGTATTTTCTTTATCAGTCAATTTCAAATTCTCCAATATCCTTTTAATCTGTAACATACGTATTAAATATTAAAGGAATATAATATTTTTAATAAATTTAAAATAAAAAATATTATTTTTTATTGTTACTTTTCACTTTGAAAAGAAGTTAAATTTTATTTTTTTATATATATATTTTTTTTATGTTAATTAAATAAATAAATTAAATAATTACATTTCATTGTTTATATTTATAAGTACCTACCTAACATTCTTATATTTAAACATATGTTAAATATTAGTTTATTATGATTAAATTAGATGTCATGCACTCAGGCACTATAGGTAGTCATATTAAAAATTGTTTAAACAAATTGTCTATGTAAAAAAATAATTTGAAGAGTAAATACTTTAGTTTTTAATTATACAAATATAAGCTAAATAATATTTTTACCAAAATTTTATGATAAATATCTAGTTCCGTGATGTTGTTTTTAAGTTTAGAAGCTATCACCATTGATTCTGATACAGTGAGATATGGTTGTAAACGATCATCTTGCATTATATAACTTAGTTGTTTTAAGAAATCTTTTCGATTCCGAGGTAGTCCATTGATGTTGATAATTCCTCTATACCCATGTGTTCTATGAACATAACATGAAATTATGTAATTTTAAAATGTTAATTTCACAAACATTTATAGTAGAAAAAATATTACTTATAGCCAGAAATGAAATTTAAAAGCGAAGACTTGCCAGACCCAGAACAACCGATAATGGCACATGTTTGTTGCTTACAGAATGTACCACTGACATTGTTTAAAATCGTTCTTTTTTCTAAAACAAAACAAAAATATTAGTCATAATTTTTCATTTTTACTTTTTTAAATGATCATTATGGATGGTTATTTTTTTCTTTTTTAAATTTATATTTTACCATGAAAACTGTAAGTAGAATATTTACTGTTTAAATTTTACCTGGACAATATATTCTCCCTGGACTCCATACGGTGACTGAATAAGACACGTCTGAGAATTCAATATCAATACCTTCTTGTCGGTGCATGATTAATTTTCTCTGTTCCTCTGTGATATCCATCTTGATTGTCCGCAACAGTTCTTCGTTGTGAACTCACGGCCGGTATCAAGTCGCGAAAAAAAAATATTTCGTTACGCCTGCGGCAAAAAGAAAACGATTCTGGTTTTTCGAGTTTTCTCGGCGCCCATTGTATTATTATTATTATTAATACATAACGATTAACGAGTGACGTCTGAAACTCGAACAAGGCACAGAACTGAATTTATATACTCTTTTTATAGCTTCGAAAATGCTGCTGCCTGTTGGACGAAGGTCGACGCCAAACAACGCACGCGACGACGACACAACGGCACCGACCGCATCACTGAGCACCGTGGCAGTGAGGCACTAACAGTCAACACTCCTCCGCATAATTATACAGAGAGTTACAATCGTATTTCCTTTAACCATGGTTATTGGTTAATTGTAGTTTCAAAGATATTTTATAGCATTTGGTATGAAAATACGACACTATCGTTCGTTAGAATAGTCCTCGGATTCGAATTTCGCGACGCGATGTGAGTTATCGGCGGTAAAAACGAGAAACAATATTGGACGTTGACTCACGAAATGTGAGACGAGGATCGCTACGTATATAGTTATTATTATATTATGTCGTGCCGCGTTAGCCGACCACCGCTCGTTTGCGCCCGTCCGCCCATGGCCCATCAGAAACTCAGAACGCTAGATGCCAAATTACGGGCATTCCAATATATTTCACTGGGGTTAAATTGTAAAAATATAAATTATTATTACCTAATAATAATAATGCGATAATTACTGGCGACATAGGTGAACAAGAACGACAGCCCGACCGCAGTACCTCACTGAATTTTTGTCAAAACAATATTATGAAATAATAAAATAAAACGATTGATAAGGGTGAAGTGGTGAATATTGATACGCTTGTGCGTAGCGCCGTAACGTCTTGTATAGCAATAACGTGCGATAATAGTCGAACGCCGAGGGACGAGATGGTAATAGGAAATATAGAATATACCTTAGAGGTTTTGATGTAGGTAGTATTTTTTTTTTATTAATTTCACCCTACGATAGTCCGATCTCCCATGTCTTATGTCTATATACCTACGTTAAAACACGAGTCGACTTCAAACATTTATTGATTAAACATTTAAACGTAGATAACTATGAAAATATTATTGATGCAGTGTAATACCACTAATACCCAAATATATATAGGTACTGAAAAAATAGGAGTGGTTACCATAGACCATATACTAAGGTACTTAGTATAAGGTCTATGGTGGTTACTGGTTTGGAATAGGTATGTTATTTTCATAAACGTATACGTCTATGGTTATTTTATAAATATTTAATACAAAATATTATCGCGTGTCTTGACTCTTGACGCTTCTGTGTAGTATTTTAAGGGAAAATTTAAATTCAAAAATCGATTTTTACCACCACGTATTATAATCGTATACATTTAATATTTATACAATTATTGTATTATAATTTATAGAACAAGCGTAGATATTAGAGGGCATATTTCTAAGTGGGTTTAAACTGGTTTTATCACTTTTATAATTTAATTTCGAAAAATTTTGATATTACCTGTCTACAGATAACAGATTAATTAATTATTTGTTTAATACAAATTATAATAAAATATTTACTGGCTACTGTATTAAATAAACGGGTAATTAAAATCGAGTTAGAAGTTAACTAGTTTTACAAAGATGTAAAAAACAAATAAAAAATTATATTTAAAATATATAAAATAAATAACTACGCATTGATTTGGTAAACAAAATTTAAGTTTTTGTTAAAATAGAAACTACCAACTAGAATACATATTACCTAATTATTTATTTATTTTTATTAATTAATAATTATTTAATTTTATAATTAGAGTTCTTGTGGATATATTATTTATTAATAAATAAAAAAGTCCACAAAAAATTTTACTTTATTATTTCAGTAAATTCGTATTTCAACAACAACGTTGTCATCTTCAGTACTAAATTTTTTGTGGACTTGGGTTTTTTTATTTATTAGTACCTATATAATAATTATTTATTTTTATTATTCATATAATTAAAACCGCTATAAAGATATTATTCTATATATCTATATTATTAATTCATTCATATTAAATATGAAATTATTAACAATTAACATGTGTATTATTTATACTTTAATATGATGTCTTAAGTCTTTAACATAATAATCGTCTTAAACTCTTACAAGTTATCATTGAATACAAGATAATATGATATATAATATTGTTAAAACGAAAGTTTCATTTTCAACTAATTAAAATAGATTATTGATTATAATTATGTATATTAAGTTAAAATTATTTAAATAAAATATAACAATAATTTATAGTTAAAATCACTACCTTAACTAATTTTCAGTTTTTAACAAAGACCCATAATAATTATTGTGTATCATATTATATTCATATACAATGTCAATGTGTAATCAGTATAATCACTATAAAATATGACGTAAACAGTTATAAAGCATTTATATTAAAATGTATAATCACCACGCTACCCACGTTCTTGTAGAAAAATAAATACTATAACCTAACCGCGTGTCTCAAGGTCTCGCAAGTCGTGAAAATAAAATTATGATTTAATCACCGATATCCTGTACACTAAATAATAATGATTAGATATAAAAATCTAATATATTATTACTACTATACTATGTTATGGTAAAACATTTTTTTTTTTTTTTTTTTATAATAAACCGCGTATAACACGTTCGTACGCGGCAAGATGTAAGTCTATTATGCGAGTGTATAGAAACAATAAAATCTATTTGAATAGCCGAATAGGTAATAATAAAAATTTACGTTGAATGTTATTTGTGTTCCTAAATGGCTGAATACCTAATACAGTAATAGGTACTTTAAGTATAATTTACTATTTATTTTATTTCTTTATTTAGCTAAACTTATTTGTTTCAGTTTAAATAATATGAACTATAAATTTCATGCATTCGAATACGTAGGTATATACAGGCGCGGATTCAAGGGAGGGGCCATGGGAGCAATGGCCCCCCCCCCAAATCCAGAAGAATATTAATTATTATTTTAAATTTAATAATAATATTGTTCTGAGTAGGTATTTAATTTGTACTATTACGTTGTTTTCTATATTATAGGATATAGGATATATTATAATTAGGGCTGAGGACTTCTAGTACTTAAATATATTGAAATATGTATGCGCATTTATGTACTAAAAAAACAAAAAATATGCGTTTAAATATGCTCTAAAAAAATGTATTAAGTATAGAATGTTAGTAGGTACCTACATTATTTATTTATTTAATTTAAAATTTCTTCACTTTCTGTATCTTTTACTTCTTGGATTTCTTCATTTATATATATATACAAGTATATATATATATACGAAAATAAAATATTAATTTATAGTTGGTACTATTTTTTTTATTTTTTTTACCTGTATTTTCTTATCCGCATAACTGTCGCATTTGTGTCGTTCCATTATACAAAACGAATATAATTTTATTGTCAATATTAGCATCTATTATAGTGTAAATTGAAATAATAACGTATTATTTTTATTCAAAGAAATTGTATTATAGATTTTGTATAGATTAAATCTATTTTAATCATCTCTACTTTAACCTGTACTAATTAATTAATATGGCCCCCTCCAAATAATAATTCTGGATCCGCGCCTGGGTATATAACTGTGTATTTTATAATTATTACATATATTTATTATTTTATAGAAAAAATGTGAAATGTCGGCATGCCGCATTAGTCTCATTAACATAATAATAATAAATATTATTATTATTATTATTATTATTCTATTTGATTAGTCAATTATAATTTATAATATTCATAAATATAAAATATATTATAGTCATTTGTTTAGATTTAGATAAAAATCAAACATGTATAGGTAGCTTAATTTATTATTACAGTATTATTAATTAATCGTAATCCACCATCAGTCGACAGTCACATGTATTATTTTTATAAAAAAATATCAATTTTATAAGTATTTAAATATGGTGCTCAATAATAACGTATATAATAACCTCGTTATATAAGTATACTATATTATATAGGTATTTATATAGAGATACAACAATAAGCACTGACGGTATACGCATGTTGCATGATGATCGTCTACCACATGTGTATATACAATATATTATAATAATGATTAATTTAATTATTTTTTTAATTACTAAGCGCAATGAAACTAAACTAGGTGCTGTTTAGCTCGACTGACTAGTCAAACATTATACTTATAATAATAATAATAATAATAATAAATAATTAATGTGCTAGCCCTACCATATTATATTATAATGTAATCTATTGGTGTCCTTGAAAACGGTATATTATTAAAGTATAATGTGTGTTTTTAAACTATAATATCCCATATGTATGAAAATTATATATATATATATAGGATTTAGGTATAAGATTTTCTAAATTACTAAGTAACATATAATTTCTTGGAATTGAGTATATTATTATATAATATTTTTTGAAAACACATATTTAATTTTTACAATTTATTTTTGACAATATACAATTATAACTACGTATTATGCACGACTGTAATATTTTTAAATATATTATATTATTTTGTATGTGATGACGTAAATCGTCATAAATCAGAATGGTCAAAATTTCACGTTAAAAGAATGTTGGGAATAAAATACGCATTTTCAATGGTAATAAGTTATTCATAATTCTATAGTTTTTTTTTTTTATTATTATTATTTTTATTATTATTTAATATTCTGATCACTTTGTATTGCATATTTGCATTTAATGACTTATGACTAGTTAACGACTATAATGGTTATAGTTACATTAACACTGTTATAATTATAATTTAATATTATCGTATATTACTTATGCTCATGTACATTATTATTACAATACGACATTTTAAAATTGAGTCATTGTTATTCAATAAAAATAATTATTAGAGTTCAAATTAATATCGTAAAAGTGTAAAAGTGTAAAAGTAAAAATTACTATAGATATAACTTATTAGATATACATAAGTATAATGGCTTATTTTGTTTTATTCCTCCTAAATAATGCAGTTCACAATTTCTTTCGATGAAAGATAAATAGTATAAATACAATTTATTTGAATTTTTATACCTATACGCTATACATAATTAATATGAATTATGGTAAAAGAATTGTATACTACAAGTAGAAAGTTCTATTATAATTATATTATAATGTTAATATGTTATCAATAATGAAAAATATTAATTTTTTTACATGAAATTATATATTTTTATAATTTAATATTATAATATAATATAAGAAAAAAAGTAATTATAATATGCATCTTTAGGCCCAGGATTATGTCTATATTATACCCATCATGCAATCGCAATGTAACCAACAAAGGCATTTATATTGCTTATAGGCATTTTATAAAATGCGTATTGTAATATTTGTCAATGTATATTAAATTATAATTAGTACCTACCTATTATTTTAAGATGTGCCCAGGAAATCTATACAATCCATATATCGATATATCATAGTATTTATATTGAATATTCGAATGATAATGCTATTTTGGTTAAATAGTATATGAAATTTTGAATATAGGTATTGTTTATTTAAAATATTATGTTAATTACTAGTATTATGACATTATGTTATTTATCTACTTTAAACATTTCTGTATGTATTACCTATTTAATTAGGTATATTACCAGTACCTATTTATTTATTTCCATATAGATTATGCATGATGGCGCATAAACATGTTATGTTTATGTTTCATTGGAGCTTTTTCCATCTTTATTAATTTTTTTTTTGTCATTTATTGAGCTTCTCCGCAGTATACCTTGTTTTTCGCAGTGACCTTGGCCTGCTATGAAAAATTTAAAATTCAAGCTATACATGTCTTTTGAACTTGAAATAACGTTTTATTTAAAATATCGGTCTGTATAAATTACATCGAATTAATTTCTATATAAGCATAAACATATCTATGAATTCTTCCTTTGTTCCTTTAAATATCTATTAAAATTAAGTTAAGTTAGATATGTAATCATTGATCGACATTCACTGTTTGTATTTGTAATAAATCTAATGCACTTTTCACTAAGATTCAATATTATAACACTAATGAACTGTTTAATTCTAAATTATTAAAATTATTAATTATATACTTATCCCACTTGAGGTTCGACATTATATAAATATTATAATTTATATGTTATTTTTTGTCTTTCTTTATATAGATTAGGAATTTTTAGGTGTTTTGTAGGGTGCGACTAACTTGTGCCCCCAAACCCTTTTTTTTATAGTCCATTATGCACCCGAAATATTTTTAGTAGAAATGCGTAAATAAATGAGTAATTAATTGTAAAATAGCTAAAAGTTTTATTTAGTGTTTATTTTACGTTATTTCAATATAAGGTACCTATTAATATTTTATACATATAAATATATAACAATAATAATTAGGGCAGAGGACTTGTAGCTCTAAAAAAAGGCTAAATATGCAAGCACTTATGCACTTAAAAACTCTAATATATGCACTTAAAAACTCTAAAATATGCACATTTTATGCTATAAAAATTTTATTATATAGATTAATTATAAAAAATATTTAAAATAAGAAACATTACAAATACTAACTAAATTTAATTATACAATTTATTTGCTATACTATTAGTCCACGACCAATAACACATGAATAAAAACTTAATCTTAATGAAACTTTCACAATTTTTTAACTTAATTTTATTGAAATGTATGTATATAAATTACGTGTTATTAATTCA